>JALPQI010014152.1:0-26584 GCA_025490895.1 Thaumatotibia leucotreta
TTGATTTCCGCTAATTAATTCCAAGGACACATTATAGGTACTTAGAAAGATCTGTTTAAGTTAATTTCGTAAAGGGATTGCATTGTTAATAAACACATCTCGGAGAAACAACAATAAAAACTTTACTGTATCCAGTCCTCATTGATCAACAATGTCCTGAACCTTACTCCCACAGAATTTACACGCGTGTAGGTACATCCTTGTAGTACCTGCCATTTAAAAAAAAAACAATCAAGAGAATAATCTTAAATACTCACCAAATGTTCAATAACCAGTAATATATGAAAAGCATTTAATATCAGTTTGGGCAATGTGCATAATATGCTGATGAAGAGCTGAAAATATGAACAACTGAGGCTTACAAATTACTGTTAATTGATATTTCATTAACCATGGCCTAATTTTAGTAAGATTCAGTAATTTATGAGACAACTGCTAATCATTTACATACATTTACATGTAGCTCTGGCATTACCACATCAACGGCATCGGCAATGCTTTTGTACAAATGTAAACAAAAACGTAATCGCGACTGCTTCAATGTTTTATTATTGCTCACGTAACAGAAATAATTATAATTCTTCATCTCTTCCATTCGACAGCGAAGCATTTTCAGTCGATACCGCGCCATGTCAAATAACACGAATCGCCATACTCTATTCAAATCGAGAGCAATTAAAGAAAATTGCGATATCACAAATAAAATCAAATTCTCGTAATAAGGAAACCATATCCAGTATACTATAGTATATATAAACCTAAGTGACCAAAGTCCACAGGTGTACAAAAACATTTTACGTTTGGTGCTCGTGTAATATTTATTACCGATTTTTAAATAAATGTCGATGTCAGTTAACTGTTTAAAGTAAGAAACAACTTTATTGTTTAAAACTAAGGTAACTGTCACAGTAGCTGTGTATTCCACGACAGACCATGCAACAGATAACTCCTGTCCAGGACAACAAGTAAAATTACTGATAATATTAAGAGCTATAAGGAAAACATAATATAAAACCAGAAATATTTTAAAAATTAACTTGAAATTCCAGACATTGATATCAAATCCGCATAAAATGAGTAACACAATAATGGATTTATATAGTTTCACGAGGCTAATTTTTGATTGAGGTATAACTGCAGTTTTGAGGGGCATTTTATAATTTTAATGTATTAATTGGTCCGTGCCACGTAGTCTGTACTAAAGCTGCGGTGGGTTTGACGATAAGTTGGAGCTGACACATTGAAAATACCTATATGTTTTCTTATTAAGGCCTGTGTATTGGAAGCCTGAATACGCGTACCGAAGTAATTTATTTCATTAATACTAATCAATGAAATTAATTTCACAATGTAATGTGAAATAATAAAGTAGATTCATCATGTTATTAAGTGTACGTATGCTTATTTGTAAAAAATATACACGCTAATTATTTTTGCTAAAATTTTAATGTAAGTAATGGGCCAAACTGCAAAATATGTAGATTGTAGGTACTTATTTAGAAAATGAAGTCATTTTATGAAGATAAATTATGGAATTTATTGAAAAAACGTGTTAAGTTCGAATGAACAAACAGTAACGTAAATGCTTCGTAAATAGTCAAAGCCTGTCGAAAATCACATACAAATGACGTCAACTGACCACGAATTACAAAGCCTTTACCTACATAACATGATTGTACAAAATACCTTATTGTGTAGCACACAAAACTCAGTGTTGCCTGACATGTCATATCGTGGACAAAGGTGGCTTTTGAACAATACTGCATTTGACATTTTGATAGAAATGGGAAGATAATTATTTTAATATTTATTACTAACTGGAAATTCAAGTAAGGCATCAAAAAAAACTTTGAAGGTTGTTTTTTTATATTAAAACAATAACAGCTACTCGTAATTTGTAAATATAAACAGAAATGTTTTTTTTTTCGGCAATGATTACTCAAATACCCATGTAAGTACACTTTGAACTCCGTAATATTAATGGGCGGTAAGCGGCAATTACACTGGGTCGTTCGCGGCATGCAAACATTGTCGGTTGCTTAGCAACATCGTACTGATTCAGCGGTTGCATTAGGCGAACGACTAAGTGTAATTGCCGCTTTAATGATCTTTATATGTATGCTAGGAGTTCATTAAGTATATAACTCAATGCAACAATACCTGTAGGTTTTTTTATACATAAAGTCTACACTATTTTTTATTTATTTATAGGTACCTACCAATATAGCTCATGCCGTGGTCGCGGTTGGTCCTTCGTAATTTTTTTAATACATGTTAGAAAAAAAAACAACCGTTAAAAAAGGCAAAGTAAATACACGTAGTTTAGGGGACTGCCATTAGGCGGAAGAGTCGACAATTTCGCTCGCTTTTATATTATTAAGTTGTTGCCCTGTGAATGCGCAACATAGACTGACTAACTAGCATAAAATGGATAAGTCTCAGCGTTGAAGCTAGAAAATGTTACAAATAATTTTAATAAATACCGTTTTGAAAAAGATAGGTACCTACTTTAGCTTAACACGTATTTTAATGTCTTGCAATTGTTTAAACTGTGGGATACTATTTCCAAATGAAATAAGGTTCCATATTCTATAAAAATGATTCCATATTTCACATTTATTTAAAAATCAACTTAATAAGTTCTCAGAACATTTGAATAGAAGGATTGGAAGGGGGCCGAGGAGAGGATATTTAGATCAAATTCCTCAAATCTTAAAATAATTAAAGGCCAGGCCCCTATACCACAAAACTTTACAAGCATACAATTCTAAAAAATGATCAACTTTTTATATGTGAATTTATACAATTTTGTAGAGTTGTACGCTTGTAAAGTTTTGTAGTATAGGCCACTAGTCCGCAGTAACTGTAACTGACGAGAATGTATGAAAAGACGTATGGATGTTAGCGAAGCGAAAGAAGTATGCAAGGATCGTAGTATGTTGCGTTCTGTAGTTTCTGCCTACACTAATAGGATACAGGCGTGAGTATATATTATGTATATATGTATGTATGAATATTTTTATTCTAAAACATTATGTGATACATACGGCTTCCCATCACTGTCGTAAAAAATCCTGTTAAATCAAAAAGTGCCCGATCCAGAGCCACGTTCTTATCTCCACGACTTTTCGACCCTCCACTCTACTGTCGTTAACTTGAATGATTGAGAACTTACGGTTTCGACTTCATTGCTTTCAATTTGCTCGCACGAGGTAAGAAAGGTATTTTACATGGGACGCATAGTGTTAAGTTCGAGGTAACTAGGTAACCATGGTCATTAAATCATTATTACTGATGTAAAACGTTATACGAAACACAATCCAATTTATAATTCGCAACTCGCGTCGAACTAAAACAATTTATGAGGTCGTGTCTTAATTTATTCGCAAAATTAATAGATTTTTTGGTAAAAAATTAGATATTGAAATAAAAAAAACTATTTTTATTTAGCCGAATCAGTGAAGATCTTTTATGGAAGTGAGAAAAAATTAATGTTTGACCAGAAGATAGACAATAGGTAAATAGAACGTAAAAAGTATGGTACATGGTACAAAGGATAATATTTTAGGGCTATTACATTTAGAAGGATTATAAGTCTGATAATTTCGCCATGCACAGAGGTACTCAAGTGTACTTTATACCTCCTAGTCATTGAGCCAAATAGTAAAAAATTCGCCTTGAGTGGTCACCGGACAAAGGAAGTTAGTCGGTACAATTTTCTACTCGACGCAGAAGTACCGGATTACGTCTGTCCATACGCTGAGGTAGTTGTGTTAGATGTGGCATGTACAAATTTACTACGGTTTAGTATATTGTAAATATCGGTTATGTTTAATTTATCTGTATTTGCCTGAAAAACTTTTTATAACTATAAGAGAAGTTATTCGCCATTCGTAACTATATAATATCTCATTTTCATCTCAGTAGCCATATCATCACATATTTGTTGCTCATCTCAAATTGTGTTAAATGCGAAGTTCCACCAGATGAGTTTACATTAATTGTTATCAATTTATGGATTTCTTTTATTTTTATATGCAATGACAAATATTCACAAAGGTATGTGTAATAGTATTTACTCATTGATCTTTGAAGGCAATTACCGACTTTCCAGCATCTGTTTTAGCATTTTAAAGAACACTGAAGTCCATTGTAACAGTCATATAACTTGGGACATTTTCACAAAATAATAAGAGATTATAGGTATCTGTTCTTACCGACTTACTTATTATTCAGACTCCACTACCTCACATTAGTACATCCCACCGCGATGCCTTCCCGGTCATTGCCTGCAAAACACTCCTCCAAACAGCAAAGGACTTTAAAACTTCCATGCTCAAAGCGCTCAATTATATAAAAAAAGTAAAAGAAAGCGTAATCCGCGCGGTAATCCCTTTGGTGGTAAGTTCACTTTGTCTTTCGTTTTACAGGTACAGAATATTTTTTGATACGTGCTTTAAATGCTTTTATAAAATTTCCAGACAATTTTACGTCCAAAAGGCCTAAATCTATGTACAATTTTAGAAGTGCATTTTTAAAATACGGGCTAGGTTATCTATTCTTTAGTTTCGTTAGTAGGTCTGCTTGCTACAAAAATATTATAAATACGAGTATATACAAACACTCAAATAAGTTAGAATCTATGAAAACAGGAATGATAATAATCGAAATTCGCATAAGTCCCAATTTGGTACCACCCGTTGTCATGACGGCTGCTGGTCAATTAGGGACATACGGACTGACAAAAGATGTCCATGTAATGATCGCTATTATCCACTACAGGCCACTCGATCGCAATTGTTCACTGTAGTAAGTCCGCGCATACTTCAAATGATAGAGCCTCCCTTCGTTTATTAGTTGTATTGTTTTCGTTTTACTCATGGGTTCTAAAATTGTAGTTAAGAATGTCTCATAAAAGCGTACATACCTATAGCAGATTGTATAAAAAAAACAATACCTAATTAACAAAACCAATAAATTCAAATTAAATGGTTTATTCATGGTAAACAATAAAATATTTTATTAAACTATAAGTATAATAAAATAATATACCAAATATAAATCAAGAAAAAAACGACTTTTCGATACCTCTACATTTTAATCAAAGTATCTCTGATCATTTGTATGAAACAAATAGTTTCTATATTTGACCCCACGATAGTACCTATGTATTAGTAAACGATGTTCAAAATCATTCATTATCATGTTTTACTACGTTGAATCACAATTTTGCTAACACCCTATATATATAATATGTGGGAATATTTATATTCATTGTTTTAGAAATATGACTCTAATTGTTTTCGCTATACAAAGGTTTTATATTTGTCATTGTTTGAATTCAAAGTACTTATAAGATTTTTGTAATGTTTCATATCAGGAAGTTCAACCTCGTTTGGAAAAGTCGGAGAACGCGAGTTGTGCATTGGTTTCTGCCACGTGAACGTTCTACAGAGCCCACAGAGCTATCCTCGTGCTGTGATTTAAAAAGGGTGTCGAGTAACATCCGACGGTGATGGATGCGGCACGGAGGCGGATATGGACGGACGATCTACCCTCATTGGAATCATTTTTCATTTGCGCGTAGGTAACGCCTGCGATGAGTGTTAAGTGATCTTTAATGTCGTACTTACAACAATATCTGCGTCTGGTTGATGCAGTACGGTGATGGATAGAGTTTTATATTGATCTGAGCTATTTTGTGTTGCTTATATAATTTCATTGCAAACTTGTAACACACCTTACCGTTTTGAAATAAGATGACAAAATTGATACATACATCTCTTTGTAATCTTACTGTACAGTCTACGTCAAATATATCATTACGGTTTAGGTGCCAAAAATATATTTACACGACTTTATTGCCTTGACATTAAGGTCGTTTCAAATATATTTTTGGCACCTAAAGCGTAACGATATCTTTGACGTCGACTCTACAAATCGGAAGATTCTGTGAAAGTTTTACCAATATAATCCAATCAATACCATGATATTACTATTACAAACGTTGTTACAAGATGTAGGTCATAGATATATGAAAGAGAGAGATTTGTAACGAAGCGAAATCGTAATGAGTCTCGGTGTCTCCTAGGTCGGGCCTTTGCCACGCTGTGATTGGCTAAAGCGCGGAGTGAAGCGCTGCACTAAAGAAGAGGCTACGTCGATAAATGATTAGGTATCCATAAATATTTGATAAGGCCGGAATATTAAGAAAAACATTAAAATCGATCTATCATTCAATAACAAATAAATACTTACAGATTAAAATATCGCATTGAACGATGTATCTAATCTTTATAAACATGTATTTGAATATGAACAAAGCAATTTATTAACGACATTATCTTAATTGTGGCTGGGAATCAAATGAACAAATAATTATTTAGACGGTTGTACCCTTAATAAACAAGATGTATCTTTCGTTTCCGCGATGGTCACATATTTAAAAATAAAACAATTTCAACCTTTGACAAAACGGTTATTGTAAGAGGCTCAAAATAATGAATATACGCGATATAATCTATTTATATTGCTTTACCTTTATAAAGATAAGATATTGATACAAAGGTCAAAATATGAAAGAAAAATTGAATGTAATCAAATACATTAACAATTTATCGACCCTATTTGTCATCGGCACGGTCAGTCGTACCTCTAGTTCGCGGCCTGCTCGCAGCGGCCGTACCAAGAAATGACAGTACGGTTGTGAATATCGCTAGCATTCGATACATTACACGGTCGCTTACCAAATTGTAACTTGCATGCTATTCTAAGCCGTTCTATTCTATTCAATGTAAAACGCACATACAATTTATCACTGAATAGTTCAACCAATTGGTACGCCCAAGTAATATCATTATGACGTTTATGTCAGCGGTTTGTTGTTATATATTATTTGGTAAAATACGTGGTTTTGTCAACTAATAACTAAAAAAAACAATACTTACATGTGGTACGTGACTCAATAGTCCTTGAAATGTTTATTTACACTCCTATTTTTACAAGAAATAACGGCACAATTCGGCATTTTGCGGATATGTCCGAGCTCATTCTGCAGTCGCGGGTAAGTTGCGACTGGCTCATATGGCGCGCATCTGTCACACTATAAAGGCCAATCGGCCATAACGCTGCGACATGTTCCATGCCTCCGTTAGCTATCTATACTGATCTGTGATGTAGGTAGATAAAAACAAAGGATTAATAATCAATACCATAAACATAGATTTGAGCAAATCTATTTCTACCTCTTCAAATCATAAAGCACTCTAAAACAACCTATTAGTTAAATTAAAATAAATTCTCATAAGCACGACTATTTTCTATGGTTCTAAATTTGATAGTTGCAATGCATGACTGACTTTCTTTTAACTAACCGCCAAAATGTACAACTTATTGTACAGCTGCCAACTTTTAGGTTGATTACGTTACGGTTTAGAAATTAGTACCAGTATTTTGCAAGTATTATTACACAATGAATACTTGTAGACTTTCTTAGTAACAATAAATTAATTTTGAAATTTTTAATTAATTTTGAAAAATTAATTTGTCGATTTAAATTCAAATTCAAATTCAAAAATATTTTATTTCGACCAACAAGGATCATATTAAAGTTAGTAACAATTTCTTAGCCTAAAGTTAGCAAATATAAACTACTAATAACATAAAATACTGACGACAGCACTTAGAACGGCTTGGCTGTCAGTACATGAATCATATGACAATGATTCACATACTGACAATCAAACCTCTCCGCAAATGCCCTCAGGATACCATTGGAGCTAGCTCGCACCCTGTGCGCCAGAGACGTGCAGCGTTTTCTCATAGTTGCATAGAAACAGTCAACTCTGGCATCCGCGAACATCCCTGACGCACTACAGAAACGGAGCAGCCCCAATAGCATCCTGAACGCATTATTGTACTGCACACGTAGGGCAATTTACATAGCAATAAATTATCTTATTTTTTGTTACTTATAGGGTGCATTTAACTTGTATGTTTCGAGCATCTCAAAACTTATCGAGTGAACACAGGTACCTAATTCACTTTACACAAGCAAGGCAAACCACTCAATAAGTCTTAATTTCTGGAATATCTTGTAACTTATTCTTTTTCTTAACATTTATTAGTATTACTTAGTTTCTAGAATGTTATACAATGTATGCATGTATTAGGTATGACATGAAAAAATATATGCTTTAAAAAGTAGGTACCTTGGAATTAAAGAAATAGTTTATGCGGTGTTAAAATACTGACATTATTCTTATACTACATTTCCGGTACAAAATGAGCCAACTCGGATCATTTCCCTCGTCTGGATTAAGCTATCGGACTTCTTTTACTGTTTTTTACATATATACGTATTGCACAGAAGTAAAAAGAACATTTCTGTAGTGTTCCATACCAATATTGATTCCCTTACTGAAATAGGTACACATGGAAGCATTGCAGGATCTGTGCGTCTGTCAAGCTGTTTGTTTTAGAAACCGGTTTTTGAACGTGGAAAGCTAATGTTAGCCTTAGCGCAGAGGTTAAATTCATATTACTTATCTATTATAATTAAACATTGGACTATTGAGGGGCATGTAAGAGGGATGCTGAAATTGAAAGGTTGTACAGTAACTTAAGCGTATAAAAATAATAATTAAAATGACCTGGGACACCCTTACACAAATCGAACTAGTCCCACGCTAGGCTCAATTACGGCTTGTGCCGTGGCTACTAAGCGACGATGTAATAAATAGACACATATGGATACCTACTTAAATACCTTTAAAATACCCTGACTAAATAATAAATATTTTTCTAAACAATACTTAAAGAGAAGCCTCACCGGGATTCGAACTCTGGACCTCCAGTTTCGCAGACAGGGTCGTTATCAACCGAGTTACAAACGTCGTCGTTTACATTTTTTATATAGTTTGACTTTTAAAAAACTTGTCAGTAATTAAGATCAGATAACGGAAAATAAAATATGAAAAAACATTTAAAATAATAACTGAAACAGAATAAATATGAAAACCATATTCGTAAAGCGCATTCCACTCTGATCATAATTATGTAAATGCCTTTGTTACAACAGCAGCATATTTGTTTAACATTCATGACCATTGGCGAATTGGCTCGTAGTTGTTATTTTTGTTTCTCATTACTATGAGTATTCTGTGCACTTGAATTTAAATTAAAGATTATTTTTGCAAATACAACTTTCGAACAATACAAATTGATGGTTGCAAAAACAGTTACTCTTAAAATTTTGTACTTACTTACCTAATTTATTTTTTGATTCTGACCTACCTTCAGTATGGTTGGTACAAGTTATGTTTGATGTTGGCTTAAAAAATGGATAGGGCAACTTAAGTAATAGGGCGGCCGGTACTGGATTACAAGTACGGTACTAGAACCGGGAATTCCCGGTTCTTGCCATACAAATTCAGAACCGGGACCCTTCCTTGTTAGGTAATTAATAATTAAAAATAACGGTATTTTTCTATTCTATCGTGTCAATCGTGTGTTATTTGTGTATGACTAAGGGACTGGACCGATTGCTTCAGAATACGGTAGAATAAGATGACATTTTAACCTTCGGAAAAATCCAAAATAATTTTCAAGCTAATTTACTTTCATTTTATGCGATCGGTTTCTTTATAGAAACTAGTTACTGTGCAAGTGTGCATTGCCCAATATTCACGTAGGTATTTATTTTTATCATGGTAACTAAAATCATATTTATTTGTGCTCCGGACGAGGACCCGCTTAATGGGTCGAAACATGTCGAGCAATCATCGACTTAAATACGTGAGTAACCCGATTCGATAATATTTTAATATGTTTGAGTCTCATGTTAGTTATAATTCTAAAACATGTAAGGTCTGTACCTACTAGATTTATCTAAACACATGAGTCAAGTTGAGTCAACCCTGACTGCTAATCGGAAACAAACGCAAAGATAAGACAATCTTTGCAAAATCCATGACAAATGCGCTCGGAGTGAAATAATTATATTTTAATCCAGATCGTAAATCAAGGCAGCTACTTGGTCCTCTATTAGCATGAACAAGAGGGTGTAAATCATGATGGCACTCGGGCCCTCCCGCGATGTAGCTATACCTGATTTTATACAATATTGGAATATGACACAAACACAAATGACTTCGGGTGGAGTAAACCTAATGTTTGTTGTTATATGGTTATACATAGGTGTAGCTATGATTGTTTGTGATGTATATTTCGGTACCTACCTTTCATTACTACTAATTAACTAAAAAAACTAATGCTTGTAGTAGAAGCGTGTTTGTATTTAAGACCCTTGACGTATTATGTGCCGTGTTTTAATATTGACGCAACTCCATATTATTTTTATTCAAAAGTCGGTGCACTACAACGTTTACATTTAAAGTACTACAGTCAAGTTTTTTACCTAGATAATTGTTAAATATTTCTACACGTTTTAGAATTATAACTAACGTGAGATTCAAACATTAAAATACTGTGCACACGTCAGGCTTTGGTCAAGGGTGCTCCGGATGGGGACCCTTTTAATAGGTCGAAGCATGTTGAGCAATAATACTGTAAACTTAAATTAGGTACGTGAGAACCTTGGGTTGAGTTTTAAAATGCTATGAGGCTTTCTTCAAATGGTCTGTCATTCTACAAGTTAGAATTTACTATTGTTACTAATATGGGTTGAAAAAATTTCCCTGTTAAGTACTACATGTACATGAAATTGTGCATTTTCACTGGACAATGAGAATTTGCGTTAATACATGCTCGTCTTATATCATAGATTTACCACAGCTTGTATTAGTCGCTCCAATGACAGGACAAGTTAAGAGACCGGTTGAATTACGGCAGTTTACGCTTCCGCGCCGTTACACACCACACGACTGTTTGCGACGGTTTACGACCCAGCAAAAATCTGATACGGACATCGTCCACCTAGCACGTAACACTACTGTGAAGGACAAGATCTTCGATACTAATCTAAATATTCTAATTATTTTTTATTCTACAATAACTGCTACATGTAAATAGTAGTAATAGTTAGTAACGATATTTGACTTCTTATAATTCGATCATATGTCTTTAATCGGCATTAAATACTACCATCATATTTAAGATATCATCTATGTACCTACATCTTTGAAATTTGTGTAAGTAGGTAGGTATGTACTTAGCCTAGGTTGGTTACAAGGAAATTACAAAATCTCGAAATTCGGTCATAATTTGACATTTGACCTGTACTCAAAAAAGGCCAAAAATTTACGCAGTACTTATTAACAATGTGCGTCAACGCCAAATGCATGTAGCCTAAAATCAATCTACAGTACCGAGAGTGATCATCGGTCTCTGAGCGGCGATTTAAGAAGACAAAGGGCAGTAAAATGGCTGATTGCCCACGACACGGCGTTTGCAGCCGCAATACTTTATGCTGAAACAACAGCCAATATAAACGCCTTTACAGCAAACTAATCTTAAATTTAACGCAAAAGTCTCCTACATGTTTACTCAAAATATGTTTTTAGTAAAATGCAGTTATTTTTTACACTATACTTTGAGGTAAGGAGTATACAACATAAGCTAGACATAAGCCTAGACATATGTATGTATGGGCATAATCCTACGTGCTCACGTTGAAATAAGTATAGGAAGTAGAGCCTTTTTTTAGGTTCCCTAGTGAACTAGGACCTTATAGTCTCACCGTATCCGTCTGTCCGTTTGTCTGTATGTCTGTGCGTGTGTAAATACGTATTAATGATTTAAGCCGACAAAGTGGTAGAATGAAATATAAAATAAAATGTTTTCGGGAAAATTATGTTTTTTATTTTATTAAATTCTACAGTGTAAAAAGAATAGGGGCATCCAAAAAGTCAGTTCTTTCTTAACGTCAATATTCACCCGGAAATATTCACTCCAGAATAAAAAACATAAAACCACGTAGATAAATGTGAAATACATACATATATTGAAATATTTACATCTGTAAAAGCGAGTACAAAATAGTTGGTAAAGCTGCTGTATCTTTATGTTGATTTCAGTTGGTAGGCACTACGATCGTACTCGTTTCAGCTAGATAATCGTTTTGTGCTAAATAACGTTTAAACAGAACCTCCCTCCTGATAAACACGTTGGCCTATTTTATTTAACTAGTGATTGCATTTTATTTATTTAAGTTTGCTTTATGACAAATTTTAAATTTTAACTGTTTTGAGTGTCACAGATGTTATTTATTGTTGTCTATAACTATTTAGCTTCACGTATTAGAATACCTTGCTTCATATTTTCCATCCATCATATATTATCATTGGCATAAAACTTATCTACTTTGTGATTAATTATTTCATTACGCGTAACAACGATATTTTTTTCAATAAGTAATATTTCCCTGCAGTGATACTCAGTAAGAATACTCAACCAGGGTATTAAGTATGTTTTTAATCCAGTGATATCAATTGTTTGCACAAGTAAAAACCACTCTCGCATACGACCATCGCGCGGATCTGGCTAAATGCAAATCACTGATAATCCATTAGTGCACGTATTGTGTAGGCCTTGCTGCTTTCGCTATTGGTAGTCAATTGTATTCAATTTGTGCAGTGCATTGATGCGACCAGGCACTAATTGAATTTATTTTACTAGTACGGTGGGTAGGGTTCAAACCTTTGTCTTAAAATTCCTGAATTTATTACTAAGAGTAAAATATATTATTATGCAAGTATTGTCTAAATTCTATTTTTTGTATTCAGATTGCGTTTGTTTCATTTCGGTCTATAACTTTTTTTGCTACACGATTGAGAACTAGATTTCCTGTGTAAATTTTACTTTAAGAATAAATACATATTTTGAAGATAACACAGAGGCAAGTAGCACGATACATTGTCACAATTTAAATTTTGTTTGCTGTTAAGGGTTTAATTTAATATGGTAGCTACCTTGTTAAACAACAATCTCGGCAGCCTTTATAATACCGTAAAGCCTTATTAAATTTGAAAACTAACCACGGGTAAAAATGGCGGCATCAGGACGATGACATTTCATTCTCCGTTCAAACTATTCGTTTAATTAAAACTATTAAGAGCAGACGCGTGTAAAATGGAACAAATTAGATCGAACCGGGCTTGGGTTGCCGGTGCAAAAAATCGCATTATTTTCTCAATTGGTAGCTGAATGCAGCGCTTTATTAAATTATTAAAATGATATTGTTTCACAGGTAGAAATAACTTTTGTTTTAAGAGGACGGTAAAAAATATTTGAGTTGTATTATATCGTACGAATCATATTTAAGTTGAAACAACAACAGTATCAGCTCTCAACTGTTATACCTAGTTCGATTCGGTAAGCGAAACAGCAACTGTATTGACATGTTTTATGTTTCCTGTGTATTTAAGTACCTACTTGTCCTACCAAGGGACACATGTGATTCATTTACCCAATGATCTGACATTACCAACTTTTTTCTTGCTACAAATATATTTAAGTAGTAGTAGTAAAATGTTAAAAGCCTATTGTAAAAAACTAGTCTTAATACGTAACTAAGACAATGTAATATGTCAGCCTTGCTCAAGCGCTTTAATCGCTGCGTAGTCAATAGCACACGTTAGCTACAAGTTTGACTATTTCAATTAAGAGGGGTAAAAATGGAGAGTAGTGATGGAATTGTAATCTGGTTAGCCAGTCATCAGGGGATGATTGCTCGTTGATGACTAGAGCATAGTAATAATCCCCTTGGATTAGTAAGCCTTTGTTTTCCAAATGCCCTTTAATTTTAAATATTATTGAGAAACAGCTACTTTCTAGAATAGATGCAGCTAGACATCAGTACTTACACAATTACTAACATGTAATTAAAATAAATAATGTGACTTTATCTGATTCTAGTGAAATACATATATGAGTTATAGGCATGTAGCGTATTTAAATCTACATTTTAATACCGATTGATTGAGTAACTTTAAAACAGAGGTTACATTTGTAATAAAACTCACACTTTTCAGTTGACGGTAATGATTTTTAAATGACCATCCTCATATAAATAACTTCCCAACTCAACTATTACACCTATAATTTCAGTCAATCGGGACGAGTCTTTTAGTTTTATTTCACAATTAAAATCCTTCATAGGAATTTCAATCCTAAAAGCATCTGCATGAGATTTGTTTCTCCACACTAATCCTTCATTGTCAGTAGATAAGTTTGGTAATGAAGTGGTGGCCTGTAATGACTTTATTCCGTGTTTGAATAGTTATTACAATTGAAAATGATTCTTGGTAATGATTCTGGGATCTAATGTTGTAAATGGCTATATCGTGTGATATTTCCTTTAGTTTGAAGGGGATGTAATTTATTTAATGTAGGAAGATTTTTGACTACAATTTGTATTTCGGTGTATACTATGTATATAAAATTATAATGGTTAGGCAATGTATTGTCTTGGTTAGGCTTATTGTTATTTCCAATTTGTAATTAGGATATGCAACAAATTGAGCAACGCCACTCAAAATATTACCTATATGACAGACGAGCCTGTATGATTTCTTCAGCTTACGTTGTGCCAAATATTATTACTGGCGGCTGTAAAATCCAATGACATATGTAAAAGTTTATAACACGAACTGTAACAGTTCTGTTGTCAACGTAATCTTTATGGTTATGTACGTTACGCTCCCTCACCGGATTCCACTTGGGTCCAGGGAATGAGCCCAAATAAATTGCTTAAGAACGCGATAAGTGCCGGATGGCGACGTTTTTCCTAGGTACAAATAATAACATTCTAAATAATATTCCTTCAATATTTTGTTGAATAGTGAGAAATAAACATTATCTCTCAGTTAAATTGGCTGTTAGAAATTTAATAATCTTAATAAATAAATATTTTTTTTTTATTGATATCAACAAACTATTGACATTGTAGATTTATGTCACGATAATGATACCAATTAATGATAACTTTGAACATTTAATTTACAGAAAAAAACTCGCATGTTTCGCAATTAGGGCATAGATAGAAAATCTTGAAAAAAAAATCTGATAATTACGCCATCTTCTGAAATTTTAAGACCTTCTTTTGAAACCATCCCTTAAGTGCCTATAAGAACAAAATGATACTCAAACCTCCTTGTCGTTTGAATTTATTTAAGTATGAAAGAGACAGTTGCCTTAGTTTGGCGTACATTTGGTAAGGGACTAAGGGTTTGATGCTGGCTTAAGACACGTACCTACCGCCTCTTGAATTGTCGGAATTCATTAGGTGCTTGTCCCGATCTCGCCACTTGTCGTTTGATTGAGGATATAAAAAGCCTGGAGACGCTCGAGTAGGGGACAGATTGGCTTTATTGTTTACGTAAATGTGCTAGGGGCAGTGTCTTGGAAATAAAATGGTTTGGATTACGGACTGTCTTATTTTACTGAAATCCAAATTTTTTAGAAGTAAGGAATACTTACCTACTGATGATTTAGCTTCTTTATAGCTGCATAATATTTTAAGTGATTATTTTTTAAAATGCCTATTCATAAAGATTACATAAAACAAAGTGGTTAACTTTGGCCTTGGCCCTTAAGTATCTGGATAACGTTTTATCCAGATCCTTAATATATGGCAAAATAGACTAGCAGGTCATTTATACTTGCTGTCTTCACTTATTAGTACCGTTGCCATCTCTTATGCATACACATCATTGCAACTTACCATCTATACGAGTATTGGGCCGTGTGCTTATTTGCCACTAGCAAAACTTAAAAATTCTATAAAATTCGTGTTTAATGAGATACATAAATACGATGCGATCGAATATTATGTTCGTCGCTCATACTATCAATGGCACCTGACCCACACTATTATGATTTTCAATTTACGACGTAGTTTCGCATCCGCTGTCGCCGTGCACCGCGCACTATCAAACGGAAACACTCGTAAAGGATGTTCGCACGAAATTACCTGCTTTGAATAAACGATCGATCTCCTCGTAAACGGCGATTTTGCAAGGTTCAAAAAGATTTCATTGAGTAAGTACATAGGTACCTCTACATTTTTTTTATACTAGTTTGGCATGGCAATAAAATATTCATACTAAATTCTTCATTGCTATCTTAGAACTTTTGAAAAATATGCAACATGTAAGGTAAATGATAAACAAATATAAATATTATATCGCTACGGACATTACCGACGATTCTACACGATTTGTATGTCGTAGCATATCGTAGGAATGCTCGTGCTACGAAAATTAACTTGTATAGTAAGTACTACATCTGTTATCTGTAGCGGATGCGTTTCCCTATTTATATACTGACTATGAATACAAAACTTAGGAAATTTTACTGTTTAGTGTTTTACTAAAATATATAATAAAGCCTTTTCCAATTTTTGATCGTTGTGTAGTTAGTAATAATAATTAAGACAAAGCTTCGTTAAACACAATAGAGTAAAAAAGGATCTGCGTTGTTAACTGCAGGCTGTAAATCTAATACGAGTGAATCTTTTAACGGGTGTTAGCATAGGACATAAATAATAATTTGCTGATTTAGAATTACAATAAAAATTATTCATACAAAATAATTCGACCGATATTACCCGCAACATAATGCAATACACTGGAGTTAAAGCTCATTTAAACAGGTATTTTCAAACGCAAATGACGCAACTGTATAACAGTGTGTATGTACAGCTACATTGCTGCTCAAATATTAATTATGAAGTCATAATTAAGTGTATCTTCGAAAAACCACTTAATTGATAATTTAATAAACTGCTGAATTGTTGCCTGATTTCATTTATCTCCCGTATTAGATTTACACTATTTGTGTATAACCGTGCATTTCATAAAATTCAAGTTTATCAAACACCTGGGTACCTACATATGTAGAGAGCACGCAAATGCATAACGTCCCTCATGACACGAGCGAAGCGACGTGGGACAATAGCTATAAAGCTTTTATAGCATTTTGGATTGTGACCCGTAAATGCAAATCTAGGATTTGGTAGATAATGGAAACTTGAATTATATACCCTTTAGTGAGCTCAGTGCAGATTGACAAAAATAAAGGTTATTAACATTTAATGGGCTATAGTTATTTTCTTATAATTCTTTATTTTCTTCATCATTATTTCAGTCATAAGACTACCACTACTAAACACAGGCCTTTTAACCTTGACATGTACAGGTTTGAAACGACCTGCATACTGCATCCAGTGCATCTTCATAAAGTCGTCTGTCCTGCTTGTGAGTGGGCAACCTACGCTGCGTTTGCAAAACGTGGTTTTCACTCTGATTAGCACTTTTCGACCCTATCGACCATCTGTTCTGCGTACAGTGCCAAGTAAATAATACGTACTATTGTCTTCAGTGTCGTCAAACCTATCAAATTACATAAAATAAATTAATTATCAGTCAATATTTCTCTTACTTACAAAACTCTAGTTAGTGTGTTGCGCGTTTTTATATTGCATATGTTTTTAAATTTAATTACCAACCAGAACTATGTTTTTGAGAGAAATTACTGTTGTATGTGGCGTGTTTTTGAGTCATCGTTTGTCCAAAAGCACCTAAGCACCTAAGTAGTAGGTATTGGAAATGGCAAATAGATGCTGAACGTATGGAGCAAGCATTGAGAAGACGTGAAGCGATAGCTATAAACATTTTATAGCAGAGTGTGCCGTAAATGTAAATTCAAGAGTTTGATAGGTGAAGAACGTGCTAGAAGATAAGTTTGTTCCATTGAAATGATCCCCATTATTCACAGATATAATTTGACGTATGGTATGATAAAAAAACTTGATTCATTATCATGAAATAAAATATGTGCCTACCCTACACCAAGTAATATAGTGTTTTCCTAAGACATCTAACTTGTCAGCAGGACAGGTCAACCCAACGTGCCATTTGGAAGGCGCATGAGATAAACGAACATAATTTCAATGGTAATGGCGTGAATGTCTACAATGAATCAAAATTACCCAAATAAAATAAATCTTGAATAACTTCTTGTTAAAATTGAAATCCTTATGATACGTACCTCCAAGTTAGAATTTTAAAATCGTTCATAAAGTTTCATGTTTAGGAATTAAAGTTCACTTTAATCGTGTACTTTAGGGGAAGGTAGCCCAAAGCGGGCATAGCGCCCAAAGAGGGCACTGGATTTTATGTTGCCATTTCAAAATGGAGCGTGTTTGTAACAAGTGACAGTACTCCGCGCCATACTCGCGCATCTCGTGTCATTCGTCCGGGCAATCTATGAGCACACCGTTACGGTCTCTAACAAAAAAATGTTTTTTGCGGCATTTTGAAAAATATTTCAAGGTGTGAGTCATGTGTTTTCTCGTTTTCGATGCTTGCAACGCTGTAATTAATGCCTGTTACTTATAAATTAGTTATCTGGCCGTAATACCCTTGCATTCAACTCCTCGTGTCTCAACATTTTGAGGGTAGATTTTGCTTCCATTTTGTAATTGACGAGAAAGGCAAAGCGGGCAGGGTAATGTGGGCACTGTCCGCTTTGCCCGGTGTGTTTTTTACAATGTAAATTTAGTTGAAAACTGGTATATTTATAAAACTAAGCCTCCCAGCATCCCAACGTCCCAGCAGGAACGTTGTTTTTAATGCCACGAACATTAGAGAACCCATCTGTCGAGGACTGGATTAAATGTAATGACTGCGACTCTGGGCTCATGTATCTTGGACATGAGGTCCACAAATCAGGTCCTTTTATTGTCATATGCCTCAGGAAATTGAAATATATTTTAATATTAAAAAGGTAAGTATTATAAGGGTATGCCAAAATAATATTCATCGTCTTCATATCGGCCGAAAGAGGTCCACTAACTGTACGTGTACATAGGTCTCCCCCAAATATTGCTACAATGACCGGTCTTGCGCCGCCCGCATCCAGCTGACTCCTGCGACGTCGACTGGGTCATCAGTCCACCTTGTGGGGGGGCCTACTTACGCGCGCCTTCTGGTTCGTGGCCTCTACTAGAGATCCTGTCCACCCCAACAGCCATCGGTTCTACGTGCAATGTGCCCTGCCCACTGTCACTTCAGTTTAGCGATTCGGAGAGCTATATTTATTTGGTTTTGTTGCAGATGGCCTCATTTCTAATACCATCACGCAGTGAGACTCCTAGCATAGCCCTCTTCATTGCCCTTTGGGTGACTTCACTTTACCCCAGCCCATGCCCGTTTTGCCCTAAGCCGATGCCCACTTTAGGCCCCCCCCTAGGGCAAAGCGGGCAATCGTAGAGGTTTTTAAAATTGCGTATAATTATTTTGTTTAGCATTTTTAGATAAATTACGCCATCCACCATCGAAAAGTATTAAATAATGTACCTTTTGGAACAAAAAAGAATAAGCTAGATAGGTTAAATACCACTTTTTTTTCAATTCTCCCTTAAGGTGCCCTCTTTGAGCCACCTTCCCCTAATTACATTTTGGTCACTTAGTTAATACGTACATTTGCCTTGATTGAAAACAAAACAACCCTAAATCTCGCCTCCAATACGCACTGATGCTTATTTAAATAATGTCAGTAAAAATGTCCGATCCACTTGTACATAAACCCAATGACCAGCCAAGCGGGACCGCAAATGGACCAAGTGGTACCCTTTGCTGCATGGTCAATATTTATGAGGTAAGAACAGCGGTACAGCTGCTACCCTTTGCTATATTAAGTACGAATGTAAAAGTAGTTTAAATAAAGGAAATAAAAATAAAATATACATACATTTTTCCTTACAAGTTGCGGTATGTACATGAAGCACAAAATTTACCTAGAGACTTAATGAAAAAATATATTACACTAATAATTATTTGAATTGAACATGAATTTATTTTTAGATCTTAGCTACACAAATGTAAAAATACCTGCGTAACTACTAGTACATTATTTCACACAATACATGTCCTTTTAAAGTCTATTATGATAAAAATGTCACAAAATTGTATGATGATGGTACCGCATCTTATCGTTTGTCGGCGTTGCCGTCACGTTTTAACAAGTAGGAAAGTGCGAAGGTGAGTTTTGTTAGTGTGTCTAGTTTAGTCTTTGGTTTGCTGCGTGGTTACAGCCTATTACAGGCCACATCCTATACATTACATTACATTTTTATACCTACTAAATGGAGCAACCCTGATATAGCCCTTAAATTGGCAATGTACATCATAATGACCCACATCCACAATGATCCACTTTTTGTATTAATTTAAAACAAAATTTTCTGCTCAACATAATGGCGAGGACGCTGGAACGCACGATATTTTTTTTAATTTACCAATTTAAGGAGTAAAAACCTTGGAACATAATTCTTAAAATAAGTATACCAATAAGGCTGTACTTCTACATATTTTTATCAAAAATTAATCCATAAATCACTATTATTGTTTTTAAATATCGTCTACCATCTATCGATACATATTTACTTATTAATATCAACTGTAACTAGTTGGCTATTCTTATAAAATCCATTAATGTGGACCAATTTATTTCCGTAACAAGGAAAAAACGAATCGTTTACAACACGTCTCAATTTACTTTAATCAAACATAATGAAGTAACAAAAAACGGCGTCGCATTTGTAGCACTAGCAACATTTGTCTGTCTGTCGGTCCAATAAATAAAGAAGAAAAACTTGGCCAATCCAGTCTGTACCTTATCTGGAGTCATCAGGTTGAATCGATGAGGACAGGGGATCGGAGTGCTATAGAGTTGATAATACACAGAGCAGAAGACGCAATAAATAATTAAAAAAAACATTATGTGACAAACTTACTCAAATCGTCCTAAGGCCCATTTCTCAAAAGCTTGTAACTTGTAGTATATGTGGAAGTCTCTTTTTGACACTTTTAATTAGATAAGGATTTCCGCTTGTATTACAAGTTACAAGCATGTATTTTTTTGCTATATATAAAGGTAATATTCGAAGTCTACAAACTTTTTAGATCACGAATTCCCCCCTAGCAAAAAATACATAAATTTTGAGTTAATACTGTTTTCATCTAGGTTTACGATATCATAAAGGAGAGATACATATTTAAATACATGTAAAACAACCATGACCAAAAAAACAAATATTTGTAATAAACATACAAATAAATGCCCTTGCCGGGAAATTTACTCGGAACCTCCAGTTTTGTAGATCAGTACGAGCTACACGCCTACGGACTGGCAACTCGTAATTTAAACAGAGTGTTTCTAATTCAAATATTTTGCAGGCTTTGTTAAATAATATTTCAACGATTTTATTTCAATCATGTTGACCATATTTTATAGTTTCATAATTGAAGTGAAGTAACCAATGTTTTTATTTGCTATACCTACATATTCTTATGTTCATGTTTGTGTTTTAATCCCACGTGGGTAATATTTTATAAATATATATATGATAAACAGCATTTAATTATTGTACTTAGATAATACTAACTATTAAAAATATAGCAGCTCTAGATATTCGCGGCTGAAATAAAACATGCATCGGAATAGTTCAGGGCCATTACTCTCTGCCCTCGTTGTCTTTTCTTTTCCTTGAACTGACTCCCAAAATAGATCAATGACTTTAGGTGAATAGGTCTACTGAATTATCTTGGTATATAGGTATGTAATGTAAAAAGCGCTTGTGGCCTAGCCGTAAAACGCATGGCTACGCAGCGGTCGTGAGTTCGATCCCCGGCTCGTACCAATGAGTTTATCAAAATCTTATGTAGGTACCTACGAAATATTATTTAATATTCACAAGTGCTTTACGGTGAAGGAAAACATCGTGAGAAAACCTGCATACACCTGCGAAGAAATTCAAGGGTGTATGTGAAGTCCCCAACAAGTACGGGCCAGCATTGGGACTACGAAAAATAGGCACGTATGATGTCGAGTTACGGAAAAAATGGCCCGATAAACAACAACAACAACAACAGGTATGTAGTTACAATTAAAACGCACGTTTGTTATTTAGGTTCTTTTATAGGCTAAAGTAAAATCACGTATTTGTTATGGTCCTATGTTAAAATAGTTTTTTTTTACAATCAGACTTTTACTTTATTTGAGGAGCTTTCAGTCGTATTTTTTACAAAATCTATACTAAGACCGTGTTAATCTAATACGGACGATAAATAAATACGTCTTATGCTGTATAATACCAGCTTCCCAAGTAATGAATGTGTACTCTGCATATTATTTAGATATCATTCAATACTAAGGTTAATTCATACATTACCGCTTACCTACTACAGTTACGATATTTTTTTTATCAAAAATGGCTCCTTTTGTTTACGTAGTAGTATGAGAAAAGAATCCCATTCAACAAATTCACGGATGTATGGCGCCTATGAAGATATGAAAAATCTTTTACAATAGGACATCATGAAAAATCTAAATAAGCTTGCATAACAAAAGAGCATCATATACCTTTGAATGAGGCGTCATAAAACTCATCTAATGAAACTCGAACAATGCAAAACCATCAAAAGTTTCCTTCGGGAATCGCAGAGAGACAAGTTTTTTACGATTTCCATAAAACAGCGAAAACAGTTTTTCATTTACACGACTTTAGTAGTGATAAAATATAATTAAAATATTACTTTTATGTTGGTTGTATCTCTTGGCTTTACGGGCGTGAGCCGCTTTTAAAGGAGTTCCTAGGTTGAGTTTACACTAAGGAGACAATGCTCAAAATATCATTTGGATGACCAAGTAAATAACTATTAATGACTGCAAATTCAATACTTGGTAATTATTTGTAATGCAATGTACTGACAGATGTTCATGTAATAAATAAAGTAAACGGATTATATTGAGTATTTTAATTACATCCCGACGAATTCAACTCTTCATAGCGTTCTATGAGTCACCCGTTGACCTGAAACGCTGCAACTTAAAGAGTTCGGACGGTCGCGATTGAATGAATATTATGTACGCAATTTCATTCGTTTTTAGAGTTCCTTGCCCTAAGGGAAAAACGGGACCCTATTTTACTGAGGTTTTTATGCTAAGGATGCTAGGAATTTATGCTTATTATTTAAACATTTGTTACCTATCGTGGCGCGTAAATGGCGCCATATTAACACGTTCGACGCCGGTGACACAGCGTCTGTGACCAACAAAATCTGATTCCTATGCCAGTGACACACATACGTGATTAGAGTAACCTTATTCTTATGCCACTAGCATAAATCAAGTTCTTCCTCCTATGCCAGTGCCATAGAAATACGAACGTTTTTGACACAAGTGCTGTGTCGCTGGCATAAGAGTACAATCTATTCGGTCACACATGCGTGTCAATGGCAAAGGAGTTCTATCAGATAATTTCGATCGGCATAGTATTAGCACTTACTGAAACAGTACTGGAGGCGAACGTGTTAAATATTTTTATATATTTCTTACATTACCACTGACATGTAAACTAGGCTAGAGCTAGGTATTACTTTTAAATTCTATTCAATTAGTTATTAATAGGTTAGTTATAAGACTAATAAGCATTAACCAACACGATGTTTGGATGTAACCTATTAATAATAATAATATATGATCTCACTACATCCCAGTTCTTAGACACTAGATATAATCAAAAATGCACAGTTACGCGAAATTAACAATTCAGCGAGCGAGTTTTATATTTAGCCGTCGCAATAAACCTCGCTGTAGTCGCTATACTGTAGATAATTAAAAATTTAAATAGTTTCGTGCAAATTATTGTTAGTTTAGTCACGACTAAAAGTTTCGTGCTGTGAACGAATGTAGGTCGTAAACAAATGATAGTCTCATCGGTGGATATGTGCACGAATATTTTTGACCAACAACAACCAATAAACAACAATACACAATTACACAGACAACCTGTGTTTATTGAATCACTAATCGACATCATCATAAATCATGGTGATCGGCAAAGAAAGCATCAATTATGCGTTGGTTGAATTTTTAATAGGTTAAACACGTTAAAGGGACATTTGATACTTTGAAAGTTCTGACATTTAGATACTACATCTCTAGTTATTATTATTATATTATCTGCATTTATTTCATAACACTGTTATGTTTTAGTTTTCGTTAGTGCTTGTTAGTTGTATCTCCTTGAGGATCACTGGCTTACAAATCCCGGTTTTTTGATAGGCTTGCGCGGGGATATAGATCCAACACGTAGAGGCCCTTTGGAGAAATTTGCTGTATTGTACACCTGCTGCAACCCATTCACGGGCACAAATACATACCCGTAAACCGGTCCCAGCAGGCGTATAGAGACTATTGAGAAGGAATGGAAAAGAGTTGTATTATTATTAGAAAAAAAAGGCCCGCCGAGTTTCTTCCCGGATTCTTATTGAGTTGGTGGTATGTTAGAACCGGAAGCAGATTTCTTTTAATTTGCTATTATTTGTATGATAATTCAAAACTGCTTGTTGCTATGTCTATTGTCTACTTGAATAAAAAATCGTTGATTTGACTTTTGACTAATAATTACTTACCAGTGAAGTGGGCAGTAAAAAAAACATAATGCAAGAAACGAAACCGACGTACTGTTTTACTAAACTAAGAATAAAAACAACAGGGATGTAAACAGGCTCCATTTACTTAGCAGCTAGCTCGTGGATATTGTGCTTCATAACATTTCTCCTGCAAACGGAGCTCGTTCCACATCAGTGACGCTACGTTTCTCCCGTAAGTAAGATGGCAATCATGTCTTTGCGACTGTTATAATAAAATGTTTTTTTTTTTTTATTTATGGATGAAAACAAACGACAATTTACATTCATGTGTACAAAAATCCTGAAAATGAATAGAAGACCTACAGTTTACTTAACTCATGTAATTCATTACCTACTGGTAATGAGTAGGTATACAGAAAATAGTCTCAAAGTGTCGCCTTTCCATTTAAATTAATTTTTGTTACTAATACTAATTTATAATTATAATAATAATAACGACCCCACGGACCCGAGTGCTCCCGAGAGTCGGTCAGGGTCCCCGCCTCCGGCGTGTCTTCGTCGGTCGGAGTGGAACCCCAAGGGGACCCGTAGGACTCTCAGCTCTGGCTTGCCTTAACTGGCCGTCCAGAGAGGAGTCGTCAGAGCTATATGCTCCAGGGGTGGAAGTGTAAATTTGCGTAAGTCGCGAGTTGGTGCAGCGGCTGACAAGCCACTGCGCAGAAAGCGGTGTACACCTCTCTACACTCCTGAGCCGCCTACACCGGTGTTGCCCCTGGCTGTCTCTTGTGACGGCATTTACGGGGGCCCATCTAGTCGGCGGCGAGTCACCGCCTGCCTCGATAGCAAAGAGAAATCATTGTTATGGCAGGTGTCCGGACCTCTTTTCTATAGCTTCATTTCTGATCCATCCATCCTCCATCACCATAACCCATTAGTCTTTTCCATTAGGTACTTCTCAATAGTCTCTATACGCCTGTTGGGACTGGTTTACGGATATCTATTGATGTGCCCGTGAATGGGTTGCAGCAGGTGTTCAACACAGCAAATTTCTCCAAAGGGCCTCTACGTGTTGGATCTGTATCCCGGCGCAAGCCTATCAAAAAACCGGGATTTGTAAGCCCGTGATTCCCAAGGAGATACAAACATAATAATAATAATAATAGATGTTTATTTCAGGCATTTCTTCACCCATAGAACATAAACAAATACAAAAGAGCGTAACGACACTGTATAGGGGTGCCACTCACCTTTAAAATAAAATAGGTAATGTAATATTAAATAAACTTAAAATGTATGTTTATAATAAGTTGTCTTGAAAACGTAGTTTTTTGTTTCCAATTTAGCCCAATATCCTTATTATTAGTACATTGTGCACCAAGGGAGGTAAGCACGGAATTACTAACGAGAGTGTTAGTTTTATGACTCGAGTTAGTATTCGGCTTACCGACCGTGATGCATACAATGTTTTTCATCACACTTGCCGACAAAAAATAAGTTTTAAGACATAATGTTATTAAATGACGTACTGACATTTCTATTACTCCCTAGGGAATTTCACTTTTCTATTACTCCCGCTACGCGCACAAGCAATGGCGCGCTTAGACAGCAAGTGTGATGAAAAATTTGTTTTGTCTCATGCCTAATGTTAAATTGCAGTTGGTATTTTAATTTATCAGGCACTATTAGACAAAACAGCTGAAAGATAGTAACGTAAGCCGAAAAATATAAAATGAATTGATCAATTTATTCGACGAGAAGAAAATGTATCTTGAAATTACCTATATTTATAAGGTATGTACATACCCATTAGGTGATTTTCCTTCTTTTCTGTTAGTGATTGTAAGTAATATTTCTTAAGAACTTCGAAGAATTTGCTACAAAATTTTATTTCTTAAATCAGATTACCAGAATATGCATCAAAAGAATGCGTAAATCTCTGAAGCACTTTAACAATTACCAGTAGCAAATTAACCCATCACCACGATCCCGAAATTCTTTGAAAAATCTCATTAACAATGCAGAAGCACCGTTCTTAAGTGTTTCATTCCACCCTTTAGGTACTTTAAAAGGGCTAAGTCAGGTGTGAAATTAGCTAAGTGTCTGCGTTTGCCAGGTCTCATTATAGAATTAATAGAACGCCCTCCTTTCCGCGGGCAGGAATTAGTCAACTTTGAACGTGTTAC
>JALPQI010014153.1:0-32553 GCA_025490895.1 Thaumatotibia leucotreta
AAAAAAATGGCCGAGTGAGCGAGCGAAGCGAGCGAACAAAACCTTCCGGGGCAGATCCGACTCAGATAGGTTAGGTTATTTTTTTTATTGCAACCCTGAAACTCCGATGTAACTGCGTCTAGATTCGATGACGAAATATTTTGAAAAAAAAAATGGCCGAGTGAGCGAGCGAAGCGAGCGAACAAAACCTTCCGGGGCAGATCCGACTCGGACAGGTTAGGTTAGAAGACTAAGGCGGGAGCTTTGCTCCCGCCTTAGTCTTCGAGGTTATTTTTTTTATTGCAACCCAGAAACTCCGATGTAACTGCGTCTAGATTCGATAACGAAATATTACAAATTGAAACAATATTACGCGGAATAAATATTACTCAATTTAAAACAAATTGAAATAAGAAATCCCGTAACAAAAAACCTCGATTTATATCGAGGTTTTTTGTTATTTGAGTTATTATGGTATTTGAGTTATTATGTTTACACATAATAACTCAAATACCATTTAAAAGTCCTTGATTTAAATTTATTGGAAACGATTCTTCGACAGAACGACTTGTCGATCAAATGAAAATACTTGAATCGTTGTCTTTGAAACAATATTCGATTAAATGTTTGTCGGCGATTCAAGGGTAAACCGTGCCAATCCATATTAGGATGAATAAAGTTATATTAAATAATGTTATGCATATTTCAATTATGCATAATCAGTAATATGCGTATTAAGCATTATGGAATTTTATTATTTTGCCTATTCAATATTCGTCAACCTTCAAGTCAAGGGTGAATAGGCACCTTCTGGGCAAACTCACTCCATCGTAGGCCACGTCTCTGCCCTTGGCTAGTCTGTGGCCATGAGTAATCCTATTTCATATAAAAAAAAAAAAAAAAAAAAAAAAAAATGCTTAATTATTTATGCCAAATCCGTTATGCGAATTCATATTAGGACTATTAATATTAGGCATATTAAAGGGGACCCGCTCGGCCGCGATACAAATGAATGAACTTGTTTCTTCTATCCAAATCTAATTCTGTGAATATCTCACAATATTTATTTGTCTCTCAGGGTTCTCATCAATGCGTCGCGGCCTGACATCGCTAGTGACGTCAATAGACAGCGCGTGGACGCGCGACGACGCTCGCAGCGAAGCGTCCACTGCGTCGTCCGACAGCGAACGCTACGTCGTGGTGGGACTCGCCTGCGAGTCGCCGCTGGACGCCGACCAGGCCTTCAGGTGTGTAGGGACTCATGTAATGAAATGTTTTCATCAATGCGTCGCGGCCTGACATCGCTAGTGACGTCAATAGACAGCGCGTGGACGCGCGACGACGCTCGCAGCGAAGCGTCCACTGCGTCGTCCGACAGCGAACGCTACTTATTAAGATTTCTATAGTATTATCTTATAAATCAAACATTAACCTTGCATAAATGCTGTAATATTTTGCGTGAGAATTTGACAATTCACCAGAAAAAAATATTATATTTTCGAATTCGGCAATCTCACACAACACGGTCCGTGACATTTTGGGGTTAGCAATTTTTGGCACCTTTATGGCAACTTTATGGTGGGACTCGCGTGCGAGTCGCCGCTGGACGCCGACCAGGCCTTCAGGTGTGTAGCGACTCATGTAATGAAATGTTCTCATCAATGCGTCGCGGCCTGACATCGCTAGTGACGTCTATAGATAGCGCGTGGACGCGCGACGACGCTCGTAGCGAAGCGTCCACTGCGTCGTCCGACAGCGAACGCTACGTCGTGGTGGGACTCGCGTGCGAGTCGCCGCTGGACGCCGACCAGGCCTTCAGGTGTGTAGGGACTCATGTAATGAAATGTTCTCATCAATGCGTCGCGGCCTGACATCGCTAGTGACGTTAATAGATAGCGCGTGGACGCGCGACGACGCTCGCAGCGAAGCGTCCACTGCGTCGTCCGACAGCGAACGATACGTCGTGGTGGGACTCGCCTGCGAGTCGCCGCTGGACGCCGACCAGGCCTTCAGGTGTGTAGCGACTCATGTACAATAGCGTCCTCCGACCAGGCCTTCAGGTGTGTAGCGACTCATGTACAATAGCGTCCTCCGACAGCGAGCTACGTCGTGGTGGGGCTGTGCGAGTCGATCTGGACGCCGACCAGGCCTTCAGGTGTGTAGGGACTCATGTACAATAGCGTCCTCCGACCAGGCCTTCAGGTGTGTAGGGACTCATGTACAATAGCGTCCTCCGACCAGGCCTTCAGGTGTGTAGGGACTCATGTACAATAGCGTCCTCCGACCAGGCCTTCAAGTGTGTAGGGACTCATGTACAATAGCGTCCTCCGACCAGGCCTTCAGGTGTGTAGGGACTCATGTACAATAGCGTCCTCCGACCAGGCCTTCAGGTGTGTAGGGACTCATGTACAATAGCGTCCTCCGACCAGGCCTTCAGGTGTGTAGGGACTCATGTACAATAGCGTCCTCCGACCAGGCCTTCAGGTGTGTAGGGACTCATGTACAATAGCGTCCTCCGACCAGGCCTTCAGGTGTGTAGGGACTCATGTACAATAGCGTCCTCCGACCAGGCCTTCAGGTGTGTAGGGACTCATGTACAATAGCGTCCTCCGACCAGGCCTTCAGGTGTGTAGGGACTCATGTACAATAGCGTCCTCCGACCAGGCCTTCAGGTGTGTAGGGACTCATGTACAATAGCGTCCTCCGACCAGGCCTTCAGGTGTGTAGGGACTCATGTACAATAGCGTCCTCCGACCAGGCCTTCAGGTGTGTAGGGACTCATGTACAATAGCGTCCTCCGACCAGGCCTTCAGGTGTGTAGGGACTCATGTACAATAGCGTCCTCCGACCAGGCCTTCAGGTGTGTAGGGACTCATGTACAATAGCGTCCTCCGACAGCGAGCTACGTCGTGGTGGGGCTGTGCGAGTCGATCTGGACGCCGACCAGGCCTTCAGGTGTGTAGCGACTCATGTACAATAGCGTCCTCCGACCAGGCCTTCAGGTGTGTAGCGACTCATGTACAATAGCGTCCTCCGACCAGGCCTTCAGGTGTGTAGGGACTCATGTACAATAGCGTCCTCCGACCAGGCCTTCAGGTGTGTAGGGACTCATGTACAATAGCGTCCTCCGACCAGGCCTTCAGGTGTGTAGCGACTCATGTACAATAGCGTCCTCCGACCAGGCCTTCAGGTGTGTAGGGACTCATGTACAATAGCGTCCTCCGACCAGGCCTTCAGGTGTGTAGGGACTCATGTACAATAGCGTCCTCCGACCAGGCCTTCGGGTGTGTAGGGACTCATGTACAATAGCGTCCTCCGACCAGGCCTTCAGGTGTGTAGGGACTCATGTACAATAGCGTCTACTGCGTCCTCCGACCTCGATGTGTAATACCATATTTGAAGAATCCACGGAAAGAACCACCTTACTTTCAATAGAATAAGATGCGGATTTGGCCTAAACTTTATAATCAATAGACATGTTTTTTCCATAGATTTGTTTTTTCCTTAATTTATAGGCCTTCTACACGATCGGGTCTAACCGCCAAGCGTCGTTATCAACCATTTTGAGGGTTCCGTAGTAAACAAGGAACCCTTATAGTTTCGCCGTGGCCGTCTGAACTGAATATACAAACGATACTCCTCCTGGAGTTTTTGTGGCTGCTCCCGCGTTTCTGCTACTGCAGCTGTGGCCGGGTCGTATCCCACAAGGGTGGGACGGTCGTTGCACCGTCATTTGGGGACGGTGTTGAGAGGCTGTTGAAGGAAGATTTGCCATGGGCATGGCGAGAGAGAAAATGATTTTGGTGATGATGATGCGGTAAAGGCAAGTTGAGGCAAGGCAAAGTCCGATCTGAGAGAGATCTGAAAAGGAAGACAGATGGAGAGAGAGAGAGGCTGGTGCTCGATGCGCGACTGTCGGGCCATGTCCGTCTGTATTAATCATGGCGACAAAATTGTGTCGCTTCCCCCTCTAACTTTTGATCCGTGTGCCAAATGAACATACCTGGGATAACTGGGGGCAAGTTATAGGAATTTGATATCGATTAAAAAGATGTCGATATAATTATAATAAAAGATGTGCTTACTGAACATTCTCGATTACAGTACAGGGGTTCGATGTCAGATCCGATATCGGGCCTCTTCAGATAGTAATAGTAAAGTATGCAGATGTAATTTTAATCAAAATGACAATTAAAATATAGATATTCTAATATTAATTGTATATTTTGAAAACTATTTTAAAATAAACGCGTAAATACCCGTTTAAATTCTTTTTTTATTTTAATTGAGGAGTAAGTATCTAATATTTATTTATGCCGAATAACATTTTGATGTTGTCATTAACAGTAACATCGATATATTTTTAGTCGATAAAATATTTTGCTACATCACTTTCGTATAAATGCCCCGAGATATCCCAGGTATGCAAATGAAAAATCATGAATCGGGCTTATAAATACGGGCAGCCCAGCCGTTTTCGAATAACTACGAAACCCTATACTGAGTATGGCCCGACATGCTCTTGGCCGGTTTTTTAGCATTCGTCCCACACAATCGCCGAGTGTAAAAACCCATAGCAATAGGACCCTATTATTGAGGCTTAAGAAGACCTTTGCCGTGTGGTGACGGCAGTAAGAATACATTTGTCACCACTCCAACTTCTCCTGTGGGTGTCGTAAGAGCCGACTAAGGGATCATAGTGTCACTGACCATTCTACAAGATTGATAATGGGCAGCAGCGTCATCATAGTGAACACATTACTGCGATCGCCAATCCGCTTGCCCAGCGTGGCGATTATGGACATTTACCTCCTAATGCGTCTATACCAAGGAGGTTGGAACTCTTAGGGCGCCTATAGAGAGACGGCGTGACAGACAAAACCCGTGCCGCGCATATGCGTTTTACGCATATGTGCTGTCAGTACCTCTTGGGACGTCATGGGTATATAAATTATAAAAATATACCAAGAATGCCACATTGCTGTGTAATCTGGTGCAGGAACCAGTCTACGTACGTTAATAAACAAAATTCAAACGTTTCCTATCACGGGTAAGTAAAAAAAGTTATATTAAATTCAATATAAAATTAGTATGGGCGAGAGACATAGTGAAGAGACACGACGCTGAATTTGTTATCGATAGTCTATGTAAACTCTTACAACTAAACGGTGTTAGTAGAAATTCAAAATTTGTTCCTGAGTTACGGACGTTTCCTATGTATAAGTAAGTATAATTATGTGTATTTCTCTATTTAAGTACATATATATATCGTCGCCTAGCACCCATAGTACAAGCTTTGCTTAGTTCGGGGCTAGGTTGATTTGTATGAGACTGTCCCCCAAACATTTATTTATTTATTTATATTTAGCAATAATATAATATTTATCTAGAGTGCAGACAATGAAGCAACTATACAAAAACATATAGTTTAAGAAATTCTGACTTAATTTTTAGATTTCCTATAGAACCATGTGTCAGAGAACGCTGGATAACGGCGACTGGAAAGTTGAACTGGTTTCCGCAAAAACACGACACAATTTGTTCGGACCACTTCCAAAATGACTGTTTTGTAAAAACAAATCCGAGATCTATATTGTCATCCAATGCCTGTCCAACTTTAAAACTCCATCCTGCGTTTGACAAGGTAAGTTAGCTTTGCTAAATAATTTTATTATGTTTTAAAAGTAAAGTACCTTTTAAAGGATTTCTGATGTTATCTGTTAATACATATTAATTTAAGTATGTAATTTCCAGGTGTTTCTTGTCCCAAGTAACCCATCTGATAATCTTTCAAGAAAACGTAAAACGGTACAATTATGAATTAAAAAATATCTTTATACATTTATACATCTAGTTAATCTGTCCTCATATATAATACCTAAATTACCTAACTATTTAAACTCCTTACAGTTGATCGTTTAATTTTAGTTCCCATTTATAGTTACAATTTTCTTTTTGCGTTTTATAACGTAATATAAGTAGATAATAGTTTGCACACCTTGAACAAACAAACCAATGCAAAGGTAACATATATAACTAGACAGAGGTTAAACAACAGGCGGTCTTAAGACCGCCTGTTGTTTAATCTCTGTCTAGCCTTACCCTTAACACTTGTTGTTTAACTTTAACCTTAAAGCTAACAACTTAATGTAAGTAGGTACTTATTGTAAATATAAATTCAAATAAATATATAAATTTTACTGTTTTTATATCATTCATAACGACATCATTTTAGTGAGATTTTAAAAATGAGAATGTTTGAATAGCTTTTTTGAAGGAACATTTTTAGTCAAATAACTGTTGGTTTTAATCTATCGATAAAAATATCGAGCCATACCACAACACTATTTACATTAACATGTCAAAATTACCTGACACGGTCGATTTCTATGAAAATGACAGCCAAGGCCGCCTCTATCTCTAAGGTTACACACTAAAGAGGTCCGTGCTCTGTGGTCTATACGCATAGTTAATAGGAGAGGCCTACGTCCAGCAGTGGACTAACATAGGCTGATGATGTTGTTGATGTTGAAGAAGACCTTAAAAACCAGTATTTATTTAATTCGACGGTATTGTTACAGAGAGTTTGAACACGGCAGAATGTCAACCACAGGAGTAGAAGTTGCTGCCGAAGTTCTCGAACGTTCGTCGTCACCCAGCGACCACTCCGTCACCAGTTCCTGCCGAAGAGACGTGGTATGTATAACAGACACAGTGAAGGCGCGATCACAGCATGCTTAGCCAAGTTGCCAATCGCTAACGCTTAGTAGCGTATCTATAATCATCAATAGTTGCAATAATTGACCGAAACGCGTTACTCACGTAATCCAAGTCGAGGGTTCCACCCATCAAGAGGAACCTCATCAGGATTACCCGGCCAAAGCCCGACGTGGAAGCAACGGAATTTGAAATTTCGTTGGCAAATCGCTTTCTGCTGTATAACAGACAGTGAAGGCGCGAACACAGCATGCTTAGCCAAGTTGCCAATCGCTAACGCTTACAAGGAAGGGTAATTGTTTATTTGCATTCATGAACAATAACATAACATATGTATGAGTTACTTGAACCCTGAGGGGTGTTGCAATTTACATTAATACTTATTCCTATTAATAATTTACATTTAAAATTACATTATTACTAGATAGCCATACTGTTATTGGTATGCCTCCAAATGGTAACAACTCACAGTACCGGTTAATGAGAGCCTTTTTTGAAAGAGGAGTTTTATTTTGTGAGTATTTGAAGGTATTTTGGTAGTATAATGATTAATCTTCAAAAAATTCGTTTATAGAGTAGTATACTGTCCGACTCCGATTCATTCTGATATATGTTATAGAGTAGTCTAAAATAACGAACACGTATTTTTTTTAGCTGCCCAAACTCAACCTGTTAGGAGAAAATGGCCTTCAAATTCTAAGTACTGAAAATTGACCAAACCTTCTAATATCAAACAGTTTTGGTCAAAAAAATTATAATTAATTACGGGTTTCGTTATATGTTGGAGAGCATGAAAAAGAATGTGGACGTGTTTTGTAATTTCACCACAAACTCATTTTTCATGTAAAAAAACACATGTCAAAGTTTCATAAATTTTGTCGGTACACTCACTTCCTAAGTCTATGGCCTGAGTAGTCGCTCAGCTAAAAAAAAAATACGTGTCCGTTATTTTAGACTACTCTATAACATATATCAAAATGATTAAAATCGGAGTCGGACAGTTGGGTACCCTTCCTTGTTAGCCAAGTTGCCAATCGCTAACGCTTAGTAACGTATCGTAGTTTTCCCTCTCTGTCACTCTTTCATATTAGTGCGACAAAAACGCTGCCTTTCGTTTACAATTGACGATTAAGCGTTAGCGCCTGGCAACATGTCTAAGCAGTCCTATCCAAAGATATCATTCTACAATCGTATATGATAAGTTACGTGATAATAATGTATAGAAATGGTCACGTGATTTTCCGTTAGTGTCATTCTTATTACTTATCGTTTATCGTATGTACACGATTGCAAATGGCAAAGAGGGCCTGCCCTGAACAAATGTCGAAATATAATTCTCAATAGATTTCTTTTTCATTTATTTAATGTTTTTGACATGGGTGAGACAAGAGCCTAATTAATTGTTACAAACCTTACTGCAATTAAGGTTTTATAACCGCTCCTGACCTTTGGTTCAACTGCTATGTCCAACTGGTTGTACCACGGGTAAGTAAAATTATCCGTGGTTCAACTGTCAGATTACTTTTTTTACTGTCATGTAATTATGACCCATACAACAACTGTACAACTGAGGGGCAATTGTCCAACTAGTATACGTAAATATATGTTCTAGTAATAGACTATCGATAAATTTAGTAAACTAACTTCCTCGTAGTACAATCGGTTGGACTACGGATAATTTTATTTCCCGGTGGCCCAACCAGTTGGACATAGCGGTTGAACCACGGGTCGGGAGCGAGGTTTTTTAACCCTCTGCCACTGATATGGTCACGTGACGTGACCTTATTGAATCTTGTTATCAACATTGTAGTGGTGTCTTTGCAATATACGGGTGTTTAATAAACGTAACGTCAGTCGCAGAGGGTTCTCACGCTAATTGCGTGTCCCTAAAAGTGAAAATGCCCATTCACAATAGGCTACTTGACTCGTATCAAATTTAGTGCAAAAAAATATTATTTTCTGTAGTATTTATTGAAAAGATCAATATTCTTCGATTACGGTGTATTTAAAAGTGTTTGATGGGTACATATTTTTTATTGAAAAATTTGTTTTATTGTTTTTAATTTCGTACTCTGAAAACGGTGTCGGCCATGATGTGACGTCATAGGATCTTAAACTAGCTTCATGTCGAATCTTATACGAGTGAAGTTCGCCATGGACATGTAGGCATGTAGCTTTGCTGTGACATTGACATAACATAAGTGACATGTCAAATGTTTGTTTTCGGTTTGAGTGACGTCACACCACAGATAATCTAAGCATTAACATGGCTAGTATCGTTTTCGCGCGGTAACGAAAGTTTGAATTTTAAGTTATAATTTTGCGGTTTTCTAGGTCGTGAAAAAATATATTTATATTTTTTCCGTTAATCTGATATTGATTAATAATATACGACAAACTTTAAAAATGGTTCAAGTAGCCTATTCATCGATACAAGAAACATCGGAAACTAGCCCATCCTCATTATACTATAGTGCTCATTGTATATACATTACATTATACTATAAGTGACTTTGTGAATGATAGTAGTTTTTAAGAATATTAACATATAGATTGATAGATGCTTGCATGAATAATTAAATTACCTTTATGATGGAACATTTTTATGTTTAATGCATGAAAACAAAATTTGTACGCCGAGAGGCAAAACATGAAGAACTTTTTATTCGCACAACACCTTTATGTACTCAACTTATGTTTCTTACAAATAAATTATCTTTACCTTTATCTTTATCCTCTTCCAGATATCGACGTGCACCTGGCGTCTCCACGACATCCACTTGGTCCACCAGAGCTGTCCCGGCTCTTCGTCCCTCCGTCTCGCGGCCGACGACTTGAGGACAGACGAGTGCGCCTCTATACCCTGGGACGAGTTCCAGGTAAGATTTGGCTCCTTTACCCTGGGAATATGGATTTCAGAACTCTGGGATAGGATCTAGCAAGTGCTTTGCTAGATCCTATCCCAGTGTCTCTTGGGCTTTGGGTGTGTTAGCTTCACCAAGGTATATCAGGATTTAACGAAAGCTTCATATCTTGGGATGAGTTCTAGGTAAGATCTGGCTCCTTTACCCTGGGAGCATGTGAAGACTAGGTGACTTAGGGTGGGCCTGTCTGCTCCAACTCGGTATACCAGTACTGAAGAGGGCTTTATACCCTGGAACGAGTTCCAGCTGAAATCTCGGTCCAGCTTTACCCTGGGAGTATGCGAAGAGTGTAGGTGACTTGGTCCACCAGAGCTGTCCCGGATCTTCGTCCCTCCGTCTCGCGGCCGACGACTTGAGGACAGACGAGTGCGCCTCTATACCCTGGGACGAGTTCCAGGTGAGACCTGGATTCTTTACCCTGGGAGTATGTGAAGACGGTGCCTTTGGATGACTTTTGAGTGTCTCGTTAGCTCCACCAAGGTGTGAGGACAGATGAGTGCACCTCCATACACTGGGACGAGTTCCAGGTAAGATTTGGCTCCTTTACCCTGGGAATATAGGTTACAGAACACTGGGATAGAATCTAGCAAGTGCAGAGACTGTATGTGGCTTTGGGTGTGTTAGCTTCACCAAGGTTTACCAGGACTTGACGAAAGCTTCAAACCCTGGGACGAGTTCCAGGTAAGATCTGGCTCCTTTACCCTGGGAGCATGTGAAGACTAGGTGACTTAGGGTGGGCCTGTCTGCTCCACCTCAGTATACCAGTATTGAAGAGGGCTTTATACCCTGGAACGAGTTCCAGCTGAAATCTCGGTCCAGCTTTACTTTGGGAGTATGCGAAGAGTGTAGGTGACTTGGTCCACCAGAGCTGTCCTGGGTCTTCGTCCCTCCGTCTCGCGGCCGACGACTTGAGGACAGACGAGTGCGCCTCTATACCCTGGGACGAGTTCCAGGTAAGATTTGGCTCCTTTACCCTGGGAATATGGATTTCAGAACACTGGGATAGGATCTAGCAAGTGTTTTGCTAGATCCTATCCCAGTGTCTCTTGGGCTTTGGGTGTGTTAGCTTCACCAAGGTATATCAGGATTTAACGAAAGCTTCATATCTTGGGATGAGTTCCAGGTAAGATCTGGCTCCTTTACCCTGGGAGCATGTGAAGACTAGGTGACTTAGGGTGGGCCTGTCTGCTCCATCTCGGTATACCAGTATTGAAGAGGGCTTTATACCCTGGAACGAGTTCCAGCTGAAATCTCGGTCCAGGTCGGTAAACCCTGGAAATATGCGAAGAGTGTAGGTGACTTGGTCCACCAGAGCTGTCCCGGATCTTCGTCCCTCCGTCTCGCGGCCGACGAATTGAGGACAGACGAGTGCGCCTCTATACCCTGGGACGAGTTCCAGGTGAGACCTGGATTATTTACCCTGGGAGTATGTGAAGACGGTGGCTTTGGGTGGCTTGTTAGCTCCACAAGTGTGAGGACAGACGAGTGCGCATCTATACCCTGGGATGAGTTCCAGGTGAGACCTGGATTATTTACCCTGGGAGTATGTGAAGACGGTGGCTTTGGGTGGCTTGTTAGCTCCACAAGTGTGAGGACAGACGAGTGCGCATCTATACCCTGGGATGAGTTCCAGGTGAGACCTGGATTATTTACCCTGGGAGTATGTGAAGACGGTGGCTTTGGGTGGCTTGTTAGCTCCACAAGTGTGAGGACAGACGAGTGCGCATCTATACCCTGGGATGAGTTCCAGGTGAGACCTGGATTATTTACCCTGGGAGTATGTGAAGACGGTGGCTTTGGGTGAGCCTGCTAATACCTCAAAGGACTATATAAGGACCAAGGGACCTCGTCGCCTCGTTAACAGGGTATGAACCCTGGGAAGAGTTCCAGGTGAGACCTGGATTCTTTACCCTGGGAGTATGTGAATATGGTGGCTTTGCGTGAGCCTGCTAACACCTCAAAGGATTATATAACAGTGAACAGGGTATGAACCCTGGGAAGAGTTCCAGGTGAGATATCGACGTGCACCTGGCGTCTCCACGACATCCACTTGGTCCACCAGAGCTGTCCCGGTTCTTCGTCCCTCCGTCTCGCGGCCGACGACTTGAGGACAGACGAGTGCGCCTCTATACCGTGGGACGAGTTCCAGGTGAGACCTAGATTATTTACCCTGGGAGTATGTGAAGACGGTGGCTTTGGGTGACTTGTTAGCTCCACCAAGGTGTGAGGACAGACGAGTGCGCCTCCATACTTTGGTACGAGTTCCAGGTAAGATTTGGATCCTTTACCCTGAAAGTATGGGTTATAGAACACTGGGATAGAATCTAGCAAGTGCAGAGACTGTAGGTGGCTTTGGGTGTGATAGCTTCACCAAGGTTTACCAGGACTCGACGAAAGCTTCAAACCCTGGGACGAGTTCCAGGTAAGATCTGGCTCCTTTACCCTGGGAGCATGTGAAGACTAGGTGACTTAGGATGGGCCTGTCTGCTCCAACTCGGTATACCAGTATTGAAGAGGGCTTTATACCCTGGAACGAGTTCCAGCTGAAATCTCGGTCCAGCTTTACCCTGGGAGTATGCGAAGTGTGTAGGTGACTTGGTCCACCAGAGCTGTCCCGGATCTTCGTCGCTCCGTCTCGCGGCCGACGACTTGAGGACAGACGAGTGCGCCTCTATACCCTGGGACGAGTTCCAGGTGAGACCTGGATTCTTTACCCTGGGAGTATGTGAAGACGGTGGCTTTGGGTGGCTTGTTAGCTCCACCAAGGTGTGAGGACAGACGAGTGCGCCTCTATACCCTGGGACGAGTTCCAGGTGAGACCTGGATTATTTACGCTGGGAAAATGTGAAGACGGTGGCTTTGGGTGGCTTGTTAGCTCCACCAAGGTGTGAGGACAGACAAGTTCGCCTCCATACCCTGGAATTCCTTCTTCTTCCAGGTAAGATTTGGCTCCTTTACCCTGGAAATATAGGTTACAGAACACTGGAATAGAATCTAGCAAGTGCAGAGACTGTATGTGGCTTTGGGTGTGTTAGCTTCACCAAGGTATATCAGGATTTAACGAAAGCTTCATATCTTGGGATGAGTTCCAGGTAAGATATGGCTCCTTTACCCTGGGAGCATGTCAAGACTAGGTGACTTACTGTGGGCCTGTCTGCTCCATCTCGGTATACCAGTATTGAAGAGGGCTTTATACCCTGGAACGAGTTCCAGCTGAAATCTCGGTCCAGCTTTACTTTGGGAGTATGCGAAGAGTGTAGGTGACTTGGTCCACCAGAGCTGTCCCGGCTCTTCGTCCCTCCGTCTCGCGGCCGACGACTTGAGGACAGACGAGTGCGCCTCTATACCCTGGGATGAGTTCCAGGTGAGACCTGGCTCCTTTATCCTGGGAAAATGTGAAGACGGTGGCTTTGGGTGAGCCTGCTAACACCTCAAAGGACTATATAAGGACCAAGGGACCTCGTCGCCTCGTTAACAGGGTATGAACCCTGGGAAGAGTTCCAGGTGAGTTCTGACTCCTTTACCCTGGGAGTATGTGAAAACGGTGGCTTTGGGTAAGCCTGCAAACACCTCAAAGGACTATATAAGGACCAAGGGACCTCGTCGCCTCGTTAACAGGGTATGAACCTTGGGATGAGTTCCAGGTGAGTTCTGATTCCTTTACCCTGGGAGTATCTGAAGACGGTGGCTTAGGGTGAGCCTGATAACACCTCAAAGGACTGTATAAGGACCAAGGGACCTCGTCGCTTCGTGAACAGGATATGAACCCTGGGAAGAGTTCCAGGTGAGACCTGGATTATTTACCCTGGGAATATAGGTTACAGAACACTGGGATAGAATTTAGCAAGTGCAGAGACTGTCGATGGCTATGGGTGTGATAGCTTCACCAAGGTTTATCAGGATCTAACGAAAGCTTCATATCTTGGGATGAGTTCCAGGTAAGATCTGGCTCCTTTACCCTGGAAGTATGTGAATACGGTGGCTTTGGGTGGCTTGTTAGCTCCACCAAGGTGTGAGGACAGACGAGTGCGCCTCTATACCCTGAGATGAGTTCCAGGTGAGACCTGGATTCTTTAACCCTAGGAATATGGATTTCAGAACACCGGGATAGGATCTAGCAAGTGCTTTGCTAGATCCTATCCCAGTGTCTCTTGGGCTTTGGGTGTGTTATCTTCACCAAGGTATATCAGGATTTCACGAAAGCTTCATATCTTGGGATGAGTTCCAAGTAAGATCTGGCTCCTTTACCCTGGGAGCATGTGAAGACTAGGTGACTTACTGTGGGCCTGTCTGCTCCAACTCGGTATACCAGTACTGAAGAGGGCTTTATACCCTGGAACGAGTTCCAGCTGAAATCTCGGTCCAGCTTTACCCTGGGAGTATGCGAAGAGTGTAGGGGACTTGGTCCACCAGAGCTGTCCCGGATCTTCGTCCCTCCGTCTCGCGGCCGACGACTTGAGGACAGACGAGTGCGCCTCTATACCCTGGGATGAGTTCCAGGTGAGACCTGGATTATTTACGCTGGGAGTATGTGAATATGGTGGCTTTGAGTGAGCCTGCTAATACCTCCAAGGACTATATAAGAACCAAGAGACCTCGTCGCCTCGTTAACAAGGTATGAATCCTGGGAAGAGTTCCAGGTGAGTGCTGACTCCTTTACCCTGGGAGTATGTGAATACGGTGGCTTAGGGTGAGCCTACTAACTCCTCTAAGGACTATATAAGGACCAGGGGACCTCGTCGCCTCGTTAACAAGGTATGAATCTTGGGAAGAGTTCCAGGTGAGTTCTGACTCCTTTACCCTGGGAGTATGTGAAGACGGTGGCTTAGGGTGAGCCTGCTAATACCTCAAAGGACTATATAAGGACCAAGGGACCTCGTCGCTTCGTGAACAGGATATGAACCCTGGGAAGAGTTCCAGGTGAGTTCTGACTCCTTTACCCTGGGAGTATGTGAAAACGGTGGGCTTAGGGTGAACCTGCTAACTTCTCCAAGGACTATATAAGGACCAAGGGACCTCGTCGCCTCGTTTACAAGGTATGAACCTTAGGATGAGTTCCAGGTGAGTGCTGACTCCTTTACTATATAAGAAAGGACTCCAAGGACTATATAAGAACCAAGGGACCTTCATACCCTGGGACGAGATCCAGGTGAGACCTGGGTCCTTTACCCTGGGAGGATGTGAAGAGTGTAGGTTGCTTTGGGTGGCTTGTCACAACTCTACCAAGGTATGCGGACAGACGAATGCGTTTCCATACCCTGAGCCTCTCAATCCAATACATCGTGGAATCGTAAGATAGCAATACTATTTTACCAATTACAGCGATGTATTTTTATACTATGGTAAAAGTTTCAAAAATACATTATTGAACTTATATGCCTTAATTGTAACCGTTTCGCGAAACTGCAAAGATTTCTTTAAAATTTTGTACGTAGTTAAGGAAAATTCTGTTTAAAATTTAAATATTATGTCAAAAGGAAAAACTAACAGTGACAAATTTCAGAGGTTCGATACTTTTCCTTAACTACGTCCAATTGATTACATTTTGACTTACTTTATGTTGAAATCTTTACAAGTTGGCACTATATTACATGCATTACATTACAGCGACATCAATTCACTACATTACTTGTGTCACTATCTAACATACATTCTAACATCACTTCAATTTTCTGATGGTCTACCGCGGACATCAGGGTGCTTAGCCAAGTTGCCAATCGTTAACGCTTAATCGTCAATCGTAAACAAAAGGCAGCTGTCTTTGTCGCACTAATAAGAAAGAGTGACTACGATACGCTACCAAGCGCTAGCGATTGGCAACTTGGCTAAGCATCCAGAAATCGAAAATTTCAAGCATCTCTCCTTGTCACTCGGATTACACATTCGTGGGACTGACAGAGACATATTCACTTCTTTTTAATGTTCGCGGCAGGCCTATTTTTATATGTTGTATCATCCCGAACAGTGATGGTGTGCCCACTTGCTAAAATAACTGAGTATTGTTTTTTTTTTGTTACAAATAAGGCAAACACTGACCGGTCTTTTCAAAAAACTCTATGAAAATATTAATAAGCAGAAAACATAATTGAAAATAGTTGTAAATGATTAGAACATAATATATCTTCTGTGACATTTATAAAAAATTTACAAACTGAAGTATAATGCCTTATTTCTAATGCAAATAACAATTTATGTTGTCATTAGATATATTGTTTCTCATTATACAGCAAAATTACTGACGGCAAGTGGCTCAACAATCGCTGTTCGCGACTGTTCACTATACATCTATAAAGTTGTGATATTTTCAACGTATAATACGTGGACAATTTTGACATTGGTTGCGTGGTTTCTGGCAAATAAGATACGACACCTTTTTATGCGTTAAATTGACTACTAGTAAATATGACGACTTGACGACGTATAAAAATGACCACTTTAAAAAAATTTTCCTGAAAATAAAAAAACCGATACTTAAAAAACGTTTAAATCACAAAGTACCCAAATATAGAGGGTCTGTTTCATAGAAGGCTCAAATAGTTCGGAATATGTTACAATAGATGTCACTAGGAGCACGATTGACTAGTAATAGATTTAGTTTTATTTGAAATCCAGATATTTACTACCTGTTAGTGCACAGTTTTAATTAATTTAGCATCATACATCGAAAATAGTCAAAACCACCCTTTCTAGAAGAGTAAATTAGTAAATAAAAAAATTAACTATTTTTGGAATAAATTGATTTCAGCGCCATCTATTATTGCACGTACATATTTTTATGCGTTTTTCTCGATACGCGACAAACAGTACACTGCTCGAGTCTTGACAGAAATAATCTATAGATGTCGCTAAACAAAATCTTGCATATATTGATTTTAAATGTTTAAGGAGGTCTAAAAAACCAAAAAACTAATAAATACAATAAAAAAAAAAGTAAAAAGTCCCTACATCACTAATAATAACAAAAAAATACATACATTACAAGTCATATGCTAGGATTTGAACCCGTAACATAACAACTGATAACAATAAATAGCTGATTAGGGTATATCCGAATTATATAACAAATACATTGCGGCGCGGCGTTGCCGTCGTCAGCATTCTCTTTGCTTTACCGTAATCTGACGAGCTGGCAACAAACGAAACGAGAGGCATAGAAAATTGAAGGTAATCTGAGCAATGCATTCTGTTTCTATTCTACGCTTCAATACCAAACTCACATAGCGAAATAATCATTAAACTCTTACTAATGGCACTCTATCATTGGCAATATAGCTCTCTACTCTGTCCAACATCCAACAAACTCTGTAAGAAAAAAAAGGCTAATACTAATTTTCTCTTATTGTGTCTACATTTTTTGAATTTGCCATTGTGTCCATTCTAATGCCCTGGCCACGACATCGGTCTAAGGCGACCGGCTTAGCGGAAAACGTATAGTGCTCCCTCTCGTACCTATATCGGCATCCCGCTCCCACTCATGGATTCGCTCGCCGCTGTTAGCCTTAGACCGATGTCGTGGCCAGGGCATAAGATCCAAGATGGCGGGAACTTTTTTTGCAATTTTCATCATTATACTCGTTTCCGACTAATTCGCATACGTGGAATACGATTTCCGGGTCCATTCTAAAATCCAAGATGGCGGGAACTTTTTTTTTTTGCAATTTTCATCATTATACTCGTTTCCGACTAATTCGCATACGTGGAATACGATTTCCGGGTCCATTCTAAAATCCAAGATGGCGGGAACTTTTTTTTTTGCAATTTTCATCATTATACTCGTTTCCGACTAATTCGCATACGTGGAATACGATTTCCGGGTCCATTCTAAAATCCAAGATGGCGGGAACTTTTTTTTTTGCAATTTTCATCATTATACTCGTTTCCGACTAATTCGCATACGTGGAATACGATTTCCGGGTCCATTCTAAAATCCAAGATGGTGGGAACTTTTTTTTTCCAATTTTCATCATTATACTCGTTTCCGACTAATTCGCATACGTGGAATACGATTTCCGGGTCCATTCTAAAATCCAAGATGGCGGGAACTTTTTTTTTGCAATTTTCATCATTATACTCGTTTCCGACTAATTCGCATACCTGGAATACGATTTCCGGGTCCATTCTAAAATCCAAGATGGTGGGAACTTTTTTTTTCCAATTTTCATCATTGTACTCGTTTCTGACTAATTCGCATACGTGGAATATCATTTTTGGGTCCATTCTAAAATCCAAGATGGCGGGAACTTTTTTTTGCCATTTTCATCATTGTACTCGTTTCTGACTAATTCGCATACGTGTAATACGATTTCCGGGTCCATTCTAAGATCCAAGATGGCGGGAACATTTTTTTGCAATTTTCATCATTGTACTCGTTTCTGACTAATTTGAATACGTGGAATATCATTTTTGGGTCCATTCTAAGATCCAAGATGGCGGGAACTTTTTTTTTTAAATGTTCATCATTATACTCGTTTCCGACTAATTCGCATACGTGGAATACGATTTCCGGGTCCATTCTAAAATCCAAGATGGCGGGAACTTTTTTTTTTTGCAATTTTCATCATTATACTCGTTTCCGACTAATTCGCATACGTGGAATACGATTTCCGGGTCCATTCTAAAATCCAAGATGGTGGGAACTTTTTTTTTCCAATTTTCATCATTATACTCGTTTCCGACTAATTCCCATACGTGGAATACGATTTCCGGGTCCATTCTATAATCCAAGATGGCGGGAACTTTTTTTTTGCAATTTTCATCATTATACTCGTTTCCGACTAATTCGCATACGTGGAATACGATTTCCGGGTCCATTCTAAAATCCAAAATGGCGGGAACTTTTTTTTTTGCAATTTTCATCATTATACTCGTTTCCGACTAATTCGCATACGTGGAATACGATTTCCGGGTCCATTCTAAAATCCAAGATGGTGGGAACTTTTTTTTCCAATTTTCATCATTATACTCGTTTCCGACTAATTCGCATACGTGGAATACGATTTCCGGGTCCATTCTATAATCCAAGATGGCGGGAACTTTTTTTTTTGCAATTTTCATCATTATACTCGTTTCCGACTAATTCGCATACGTGGAATACGATTTTCGGGTCCATTCTAAGATCCAAGATGGCGGTAATTTTTTTTGTAATATTTGTCAATGTACTCGTTTTCAACTAATTTATAAACGTGGAACCCTAATTTGGGGTTAATTTTATATCCAAGAGTTTTTATATTTAGCACGTTCTTATGAGTAGCGGAAATGCAGTACCTACAATGAAAAAAAAAAACTGCATAAAAGCTCAAAAAAGGTGCTCAAAAAATTACAAAAAAAAGTTCCCGCCATCTTGGATCTCAGATTGGACCCCAAAATCGTATGCGAATTAGTCAGAAACGAGTATAATGATGAAAATTGCAAAAAAAAGTTCCCGCCATCTTGGATTTTAGAATGGACTCGGGAATCGTATTCCACGTATGCGAATTAGTCGGAAACGAGTATAATGATGAAAATTGCAAAAAAAAAGTTCCCGCCATCTTGGATTTTAGAATGGACCCGGAAATCGTATTCCACGTATGCGAATTAGTCGGAAACGAGTATAATGATGAAAATTGCAAAAAAAAAGTTACTGCCATCTTGGATCTTAGAATGGACCCAAAAATGATATTCCACGTATGCGAATTAGTAAGAAACGAGTATAATGATGAAAATTGCAAAAAAAAAGTTCCCGCCATCTTGGATTTTAGAATAGACTCGGAAATCGTATTCCACTTATGCGAGTTATTCGGAAACGAGTATAATGATGAAAATTGCAAAAAAAAAGTTCCCGCCATCTTGGGACTTAGAATGGAACTAAAAAAGATATTCCCCGTATGCGAATTAGTCTGAAACGAGTATAATGATGAAAATTGCAAAAAAAAAGTTCCCGCCATCTTGGATTTTAGAATGGACCCGGAAATCGTATTCCACGTATGCGAATTAGTCGGAAACGAGTATAACGATGAAAATTGCAAAATGAAAAATTCCCGCCATCTTGAATCTTAGAATGGACCCGAAAATCGTATTCCACGCATGCGAATTAGTCAGAAACGAGTATAAAGATGAAAATTTTAAAAAAAGTTCCCGCCATCTTGGATCTTAGAATGGAACTTAAAAAAGATATTCCACGTATGCAAATTAATCAGAAACGAGTATAATGATGAAAATTGCAAAAAAAGGTCCCGCCATCTTGGATTTCAGAATGGACTCGGAAATCGTATTCCACATATGCGAATTAGTCTGAAACGAGTATAATGATGAAAATTGCAAAAAAAAAAAGTTTCCGCCATTTAGGATTTTAGAATGGACCCGGAAATCGTATTCCACGTATGCGAATTAGTCGGAAACGAGTATAATGATGAAAATTGCAAAATAAAAAGTTCCCGCCATCTTGAATCTTAGAATGGACCCGAAAATCGTATTCCACGCATGCGAATTAGTCAGAAACGAGTATAAAGATGAAAATTTAAAAAAAGTTCCCGCCATCTTGGATTTTAGAATGGACCAGGAAATCGTATTCCACGTATGCGAATTAGTCAGAAACGAGTATAATTATGAAAAGTGCAAAAATAAGTTGCCTCCATCTTGGATCTCATAATGGACCCGAAAATTGTATTCAACGTATGCGAATTAGTCAGAAACGAGTATAATGATGAAAATTGCAAGAAAAATGTTCCCGCCATCTTGGATCTCAGAATGGACCCGGAAATCGTATTGCACGTATGCGAATTAGTCAGAAACGAGTATAATGATGAAAATTACATAAAAGCAGCCGCCATCTTGGATCGTAGAATGGACCCGGAAATCGTATTACACGTATGCGAATTAGAAACGAGTACAATAATGAAAATTGCAAAAAAAAGTTCCTGCCATCTTGGATTTTAGAATGGACTCTGGAATCGTATTCCACGTATGCGAATTCGTCGGAAACGAGTATAATGATGAAAATTGCAAAAAAAAAGTTCCCGCCATCTTGGATCTTAGAATGGAACCAAAAAAGATATTCCACGTATGCGAATTAGTCAGAAACGAGTATAATGATGAAAATCGCAAAAAAAGGTCCCGCCATCTTGGATTTTAGAATGGACTCGGAAATCGTATTCCACGTATGCGAATTAGTCGAAAACGAGTATAATGATGAAAATTGCAAAAAAAAAGTTCCCGCCATCTTGGATCTTAGAATGGAACCAAAAAAGATATTCCACGTATGCGAATTAGTCAGAAACGAGTATAATGATGAAAATCGCAAAAAAAGGTCCCGCCATCTTGGATTTTAGAATGGACTCGGAAATCGTATTCCACGTATGCGAATTAGTCAGAAACGAGTATAATGATGAAAATTGCAAAAATAAGTTGCCGCCATCTTGGATCTCATAATGGACCCGAAAATTGTATTCAACGTATGCGAATTAGTCAGAAACGAGTATAATGATGAAAATTGCAAAAATAAGTTGCTGCCATCTTGGATCTCATAATGGACCCGAAAATTGTATTCAACGTATGCGAATTAGTCAGAAACGAGTATAACCCAACTCTGTCAGGAATAACTAGGTACACTCTTCACGCTTCAAGTTCGTCTGTATACTCATTTTCACCCTGTATAATTATGTATGTAACACCCTGTATGTATACGTATGTATCTATCGGATCTATGATCATTTTGTATAACTATAAAACGAAACGAAAGAGCTCGTGATTCTGATTAGAAAAAATGTATAAAAGTCCATATATGGAAAATTTTATAAAACGACAACAAAATAAAAACCCGCCCGTTTGCACCTTGTAAAACACTGTTTTTACAAAATCAAAGATGCGCAACAAAAAAATAAAAAAACAAAGTTTGAAAAAAAAGAAATAAAAGAACATTTTCAGCGTGTATAGTTAGGATTTGAACCTGGTACCACTGCTTCACAGCCGAACGCATGAACCACATTACCAACCTCCCTATATCGTGGTACGGCAAAATATGCTATGTGTTGCAAGTGATCATGCGTTTCGTTCGTGGCAAGGTAGTGTATACTGTTTCAGAGGCATCTGTGCCAATGGACGAACAACAAAGGTAGTGTATATACTGTTTCAGAGCCATCTGTATGCCATGCTCACGAACAACCGTGGCGCCGTCTAGTAGTGACGACATTTCAGGTGGATGCATTTTAATGTATGGTGCTGATATATCTACTTAAACTAAATAATCTCTGTTTAAATACAGTAAAGTCGAAATATGAAAATTATTACAATGATTGTATAAAAATGTCACAAAATGGATGGAATTAAAACAATTTACGCAATTTATCTTTATATTCCGTCTAACATAAGTATGGACATATGTATACTTCGTCAAAATTCGATAAAAGGGGCGGAGTTTATCTTATTTGCCGGAATTATACATTTATTGTATAATTTTCATGTCAAGCGCCCTTGATATTGTTGTCAAAATGTACATGTATTTTCGGTTTTGTGACCTCACTTTATCATTGTCCATTGTTCTTACATCCATTACCTACATGTATTTTGTTACATTCGATACATTTCTGAATCGTCCAAGGGTGAATTCAGCGTTTCTATGGCGGTTTTGTTTTTATTTCGTCATTGTCGTCTCGGCAAGTATTGTTACGAAATACGTGTAATATGAAATACGTGTTTTGATCTTTTTTTGCTACAACGACCATACATAAATAAACGAAAAGTTAATGGTGTTTTCTTCGATTATCGCGATGGTTATTCATGAAATAAGACTATTTTAACGGATTGTATCGCGTATATTAATTAAATGTAACTACACCCATACACCACAAACCCTGTAAAGTGTCAGAAAGTTCGAGATCTAGTTAAATTTAATGAATATACGCAATATAATCCGTCAATAGTTTTATTTAATGATCATGTCATGCCTATTCCGTACCAATACGGATGTAGTGCAAAACCCTTTTCCTTCGTATTTTCACGGAACCGTCTGAATTAATCTCCCCGTCTCAATTAGCTTCAATAAAACAGATACTGAAGCTAATTGTAACAGCAATATACCTAAAATCGGAGATATCCGTGAGAAGCCGGAAGAAAAGGATTTTGCACTAAGTCTATATTTGATCTAGAATAAACAAAGTTGTTGCCCGTTACCCGTAATAAACGCGGGACGACAATGAATCCAGGGGCCTATTACATAACAAATTACAACTAATATTATAAGCGGAAGTTTTTTTTCTGGTAAGAGAGATAGAAAAGAGACTTGCGCTTGTAATATTAGTTGTAATTTGTTATGCAATAGGCTCCAGTTTAACCCGCTCCTTGGAGAATCACCCTCAAGTCGTAAATGTCCTGTCTTGCATGTTTACATCCACCATTTTGTCTGTTTATCATGAATCAATAGGCATCAGAGTTTTCACAGAACAGTAGTACCTAATGGGGTTTTCACACTGGTTCTCATAATACCTGAATTGTTAGAAAACATTAGTTAGTATCACCACTGTCAATTTGTTTCATAATTTACAATGCGGATAATCGGATGTCGCTAGTAATTAGTTTCGCAACACTATGTTACATTAAATACATAGACAGCCATGACCAAGGAACAAATATTTGTGATGAATAAATACGCAAATAATGCCTTCGCCGGGATTCGAAGGCAGGGTCACCTACTAGGCTACGGAAGCTGACAGAAATTGCGACTTCTATTTTAAATTTCATTGAGGCCTTTGCTATGTATAATTTTATTGCAACCGAACATATTCTCGTCCCCTTGTGATTCCTAAAGAAAATATTCCGTAAAACCATACAACTATAGTCCAGTACTACAACTATGGTCCACAAGTTCAACTCGTAATTAAGCATCAATGGAAATCTTTTACTTTAGTTTTATCTAAGTTTTTAATCATTAATGAGGAGACTTTGTGTAACAACTGCGTCAATAATATAATAATTACACTAAGGGCTGATTTTTCAATCGCCAAATAAACCTACCCATTAGTTAAAATTATCACCATCCTTTTCTAAAATCATCAGCCAAAAAAGGACAAGGCTAACATTTATTTGACAGGTACTGTTAACTGGGGATTGAAAAATCAGGCCTAAATCGAAGATATTTGACTTAGTTTTGGACCATAGTTGGGAGCTTTTGGACTATAGTTGGGTAGTTTTACGGTTCCACTTTTGTCAAATCAAATTATAAATGAAAAGCCTGCTTAGTTTGAGGTTATGCTCAAACATTTTTTGTTTTATGTAAAAAGTTAAGTAAAGATAAAATTAAAACGATAACTTCACGCAAATTCGACTCCATCACTCCCGTAGCCTCTCTGTTCTGTAAAAACTCCCACGCCTAGAAATTACCATTTACATGTGCAGTTTTTACCGTTGGCTAGACATTAAAATAATGTCACGTTTCAATTTACTTATTTATAATTTACCAATTTTTTTTTTCAATATTTATGAATTTGAGTGATTCTATATTAATTGATACTAATATTTTAAAGACAAACGGGTCTTAATCGCGTAAACTTACGTTTAATTATATCCTGACGTTTCGAGCATGACGTTACACCCGTGGTCGCAGACAGACTGTAAGTTTACGCGATTAAGACCCGTTTGTCTTTAAAATATGAGTGATTATCGTGAAATTAATTGATACTTGTTTTTACCATTTTTGGTTGTAATAAAAGCGCCAATTGCAAATAAATTAGATAATTACTTTATCTACACTGTTAAGAAATCACAGCACTGGATATTTAGCCAGCTACTGTAGTGAGTACCTCATGGGAAAGCATTTTTTACTCAATTTCTCTGTGAGTCTCATAGTAAAATTTGCTCAGTATGACTTATACACATGGCTTAAAGATATCAGTGGTTAGTAAACATCCTGTATACATATTTAATTTCAAGTTTATTTTTATTTATTTTATACCATTATAACATTTATAACAAAACAAGTAGAGCCAAAGGTAGAAACTGATTTTGTGCATGTCTGTACCACCGTATCGTACCATCCGAAAGTCCATCGTATCTCGTGTATCGTAAGGTCTATATTTGCCGTTTAACTTTGTTTAACAGGTTCTTTTATGGTCTGGTTAAAGTTCTAAAAGATTTAATCGAATAGTATATTCTGATAATAAATAAATGAACCAGGGTCGCGTTTTATAAAGTTACAATTCACAATTTCGCTGTTTGCCTCTCTAACGCACGCACATATTGGCTAGAAAGAGAGGCAAACAGCGAAATTGTAAATTGTAACTTTATAAAATACGACCCAGTAGGCGAGCACATGATTAATGATTGGTGGACAGTATGTCGCCGCGAGATAAACTTGCCGTCTTATACTAACTATGATTATATGAAAGGGACAGATAGTTTATGTCGCTGTGAGATTCTGTTCTTTAATCATGTGCTAACTATAGCGTTATTTAGCTGTATAAACCTGCAATACGGTACCTACTTGTTCAATATTGGGTCATTTTCAAATATTGTACGAAATAATCAAAATAAAACTACTATAGCGTTAAATATAAAACAAAATTATTTATGCAAAATGATATCCAGTCTTCGAATTTCGTTTTGCCATGCCATTGAGATACACCTTTTTGAGATCCAGATATACTCTGTTTGGTTAGGGATTTAACTAAATGTAAACAATCTTGCAGTATCTTTTTATTGAACAATGCATTTAATCATCCAAACTAGGTACAATAATGTAAATCACTGTATTTCAAAGTCAAAGTCAAATAATTCTTTATTCAAATTGGAATAGCAACAAACTCTTTTGAATCGTCTAGGTATTAAAAAAAAATTCTTTGTTATATCATATATATTTGCTAAAACTCAATTTCTACCCGTGATTTTGAACGAAAAAATACTGCAAGTTTGTTTACCTTTAATTAAATACCAAACAGAGTATACTTAGCTCAGTACAATATTTTTGGAAACCCGATTCTCAAACTTTAACCAGACCGCAGTATTGCATCCAGTATTCTCTCTAAAACTATGTGTCTGTGTTTTTCTCTCTCGCAACCGCCCGCTCGGCTATCCCAGAACCGACTCAAGGTACATAGCGATTGTTAAAGTAGTGTGTTATGCATTAGTCGTGACGTAGCCAAGGGGGTTTGTCTGTGTGAATGGATGAGAAAGATGTTTCCGTCACGCTTTAAAATTTTGGAGCTTCTAGATTTGCACTGGTATGTATAGGTTTATTTGGAAAATGTGATTTGTATTTTTTTAATTCAATTCCACAGTGAGCCGTTTCGTTTTTTTGTGTATATTATCGCCTAATTTTAAATTAAAATATGTTCTTCGTTGGAAACTAATGAATATTTACTAATAAATTGGAGTTATTAATGTTATCACGCATTTTGTTTCGTTTATATTCAGTTTTTGGAAGCATTTTGTATAACGTAACCAGAACGGAGTAGGATTTACTTGTTAAATGAGAGGGATACTATTTATTTAGCAACTTTATTGGTTTTTCCAAGTAATATACGCACAACAATGCAATGCATGCAAAAATATGAGACATAAACCCTGTGAGATAATTAGCAAAGCTCAAAAAGTTTGTACATTTGGATAAAAATTGGTATTGTATTTTTACCTGACTATTCGCCCTCAAATCCTTTTTATTTTTCAAACAATCTGTTTGAAATATTGTGATACATATTTTTGCAAAGCATACATTTTAATGCAGTTCTTAGGATTCTAAAGTATTTGGCTTACATTATATTGATTGGCAAAAAGTCCTTACTTAGACTCAGTGACTGGAAATATCTTTGCTGCTTCAAAATCACATTTTATGTTTTTTTTTCTAATTTATTTAGCGACACAAACGCCTTCAGACGCCACAACAGGTATTGTTCACACTAACATACTAACACAGCTTTATATCACAGTTTGAACAACGCATGCCATGCATTTAGGAGTTTATATTACACTTTTGGTAGGTAAAAGTAAAGTTGTGAAACCCTCATAATTTTTTCTTAGTGGCATGTGTTTTATTTAGAGAAAATGTGAAAATGTTACCCAGGTATTTAGATTATCATATTTACCTAAAAACTTGATTAAAATTCAATATCAAAATATAACTTGAAAACACATACAGTTAGACACTGATCATTGCATGCGTTTGGCATTGCGTTGATCCAAATGAAAAGATTATACATAATATCACAATTCATTGCTTAAATGTATTATGAGACGGTTAATACTTCAGTGAAGTTGTATTACCGAATCGCAAGTTCTTTTCATTTGGCCGCCATACTTTATGAGTTGCTTGATTTTTACGAACACTGTATATGCAACAAAACTGCTAGTTTTAAAAGAGGAATTATTACCGAGAGCTTGAAATTGCATTTGTAGTGGTGTCACCAAAAATGTTAGTAAAAGTGGGCTTCATGTCTTTGCAGTTACGATAATAAAAATAATCAAGTGACACTAGAGTCGAAAAAAGTTAAGTTTAGAATGCCCGTGAAATTATAAACATACAATACCACTAATACTAATGCAAATATATACATAATTATATTAATTATGCAATGCCACGCTCTCGGTAGATTATCAACATCAAACAATGTTTTGTATTGCAAAAAAGTCTACAGCAAACACCATACTTTGTGTAAAGATACTCCATAGAACTTGCTACTCATCTTTTGTAAAATAGTTTGCCTCTTAGAGGCATAGTGCACCCACGAATGAAACTATGAATGATAATTGAACATAGAGTATAGAAATGACACATCTAGATCTGAGATTGTCTAAAGAGTAAGGTACACTCGGCTAAGATCGGATCTAATGTAAGACCGGATGACCGCAATAACTACTAAAATAGTAGTATTTTTTCCTCACAGGCTATATTATGCATGACGCCATTTCACCCCGCCCCTCTCGCTAGTATGCAGCAACTGCTCAGCCGCATCAGTCGTGAGCTACGAACGTTTAAAAAAAGTATTGAGAATTTTTTAACAGGAAGCTATGCAACTTCTTCTATTTACTTTAGAGTTGAAATTAGATACTAGTCCGATCTTAAGCCAAGAGCGTTTTTCGATTGGGTGCCTTGAAAAAAAAATTGTGCAAGTTTGAGTGTCGATTACTCCTAAGCTATTCGACTGAGCGGCATCAAGTAAATTTATATTGAAAGCTTGATTTCTTTTTTATCACATACATCACACATCTGCAGGTAAAAGTTAGTGAGAATAAATTTATGATTTTTTTGTGACATCCTTTCAACTCACCGAAAAATAGTCCTACCCGGGTGTACCTTACTTTGCCAAAATTACCCCTTAATCGCTTATAAAACAAACACTTGTTAACTCCTCGTTATTTCCACATCTATTGATTCCAATTTTTAATACCCTGTACAAGGTGTTTTATCAGTCACTGGCAACCTCAAACACCTCACAACGAAGTCATATAAGCAACTTTTACCAGGGACCGAATACCGGTATTTTATCCATACAAAATAACGGTCCTTTTTTCGTTCTTCGGTTTTTAAATTCTAAGTTAACCTTTTGACCATTTGACAGCTCCGTTAACGTATTCAATTTCGAATCTTACGTATTTGTAAATTGATTTGGTTTTATTTTTTATATGACTGCAAATATATTGCCAATGCCCATTAAAGGGTTAATGGGGTAATTAGAAAATACCATGTTCTAAATTACATAAAATATTGAGAAGTACATAAAGAGTATTGTTTTATAAAATTTTTAAATATTGGGCTATTCCGAGGTTTTTCTAAAATATCGGTTCCACTCCCTGACTTTTACTATGATATCAATCCCGAATTTGCAAAAAAAAAGTACTATTTCATACATCTTGTTCATACGCTTAGCATTTTGTGTGGGACTTTATTTCGTGGGTTGGACCCATAGTAGAAGTTGCTCCATCAAATATATCGTAGCGTCCGAAGCGCTCAAAAATATCTGAACACGCCACTATCGTTATAGCAATAAGGGCTTGTTTAGATATTTTTGAACGCACCGGACGCCACGATATATCTGATGGCGACTGTACCTAAGGGGCGTTTGAGGTATTTAGTGGCTGATAAAACACTAAGGGTGGCTCTATGTGTTTTCTTTGTACCCTATGTTTTTATTGTTCTAGTCTTCAAACCCCCACAATTCAACAGTGACAATATACATAGTGTCACAATGAGAAGTGACCAGCTTCCTGGGACACACCGTATAAGTCATACTGAACAACTTTTACTATGGGACCAACAAAGAAATCGCGAAAAAAAAATTGACCTTTCTCCCGGAGACGCAACCAAAATGTATGAAAAGGTCAAAATTTTGTCGCGGTTCCCTTGTTGGTCCCATAGTAAAAGTTGTTCACTATGTATATGGTCACTTCTCCCTGGGACACACTGTTCAAATATATTTATTTATATTATAAGTCAGGCCTTTTATAATAGCTGCAAGTAGCTCTATCTTTATTTAGGAACACCTATTCTTGTGTATAAATAGAGACATTCTTTACAAAAGTTTAGTAGAGCAATACCTAGTAAAATTATCGTTCTTTATTTATAAAAGTGGGCCAATCAACTTTTCGGTCGACACTATTTTCTCCCGTAACGCAGGTGACAATTTCGACAAGTTTGGTTAGAAAAACTGCTTATAAATTGTACATGCGTTAGGCAGCACACAAGTTCACATCGATACAATTAGGTTCCAACTGTTTTTCATTGTAAATATGTGTATAGTATTAATTGTCGTACATTGTAAATTCATGAAAAGTAACGCAGCAGACAGAAAATATGTCGATCGAAAAGTTGATTGGTCCAAGTATTATGATTTTTCCGCCCGCTTAATTGTAAATGATTGAATAATGAAATATCGATTCGATCAATTATAGTAAAATTTTTGTATTATCTATTTTGTGAATCGATAAACATTGATATCCTCCCCCTTTGACTTTATAAAGACCGCACACAAATTCTCGGCCTAATAATATAAGTTATTTTGCAATGAATTGTTTTGCTAGTATACTTGTACTTGCAGCTGTATAAAAGGCTTTCTCGTTATCTACACAGTAGCGTTAGCACATGAATAAAGCGACAGTATCTAAATGAAGGGATTTGAACAACGATTACGAATTTTTGTTAGCTTTTAAGGGTCCGGTATACGTTTTTTATAATCCTGCTAGCATTTTAGCATATAACGGAAGATACTTTCAATTCTAACTGAATAAGGTGACTAATTTTCTATTTAACAATGGACCTCAAACTAGCAGCCGTTTCGCAATTTTTGATAGAAGAGGTAACTATTGTTCACTTTTTTATTATCAAAATTATATTAAAGCGGTATGTAAGTTATAATGTATGTGTTGGAAAGGAGTCGTCTAAGGAATAAGTGGAATATTTTTTTAAATTTCATACCGAATTTTTGAACAAATGTGTAATTTAGCTAGAGCAAATTTAAGAAAAATTGCCAAAGTTTAGTACTCTAATTACTTTTAAAGCATATTTCATAGAAATAATATTTTTTGTAATACTAATAGTTCAGACTATCTTAACAATTGCAATTTACATGCGTTAGTAAATATTCTTTATTATGCACCACATACTTAATTAAAATACAAATACAGAAAAACATGTATCGATAGGCAACAACAGGCGGTCTTATCGCTTACAAGCAATCTCTTCCAGACAACCTAAGCGTTAATTCATTATTAACGATTTTCTCTTTCAAATGTATACCGGACTCTTAAATGGCAAGTCTCTCGCAGCGACATACTGTTACACTCATATGTTGTCAGCCTCCGTAGCCTAGTTGGTAGTGACCCTGCCTACGAAGCTGGAGGTTCCGGGTTCGAATCCCGGCGAGGGCATTATTTGTGTATTTATTTATCACTAATATCTGTTCCTTGGTCATGGCTGTCTATGTATTTAAGTATCTATATGTATCTATCTATTATATATATCGTCGCCTGGTGCCCACATCACAAGCCTTAATTGAGCTTACCGTGGGCCTAGGTTGATTTCTGTAAGATGTCCCGAGATATTTTTTTTTTATGTTAAGCCTACAAATCTCATACTTCTATACTAATTGAATATCTTCAGAGCAAGTTCTCCATGCGAGCACGGGCCTGGTCCGAGCCAATCGTGGACGAGTGTGACCTCAAGCCTCGAGACACGCCGAAGGTCGCCGCTAAGATGACCAGGACTGAGCTGCCTAGGGTCCCTAATGAAAACGTAAGTTTATTTGTCTAATGGTAGCAAGACCCATATACTGCGACCATATACAAGGTGCCCGTGTGGAAAGGGAAAATTTTTAACAGCATATTCCTGAGACTAAGAGAGGCAAAAAATGTTAAGTGAGTTTTGGTCAAATCTGCAAGAAAAATTTTTTTTTTTAGTTTTTTTTTTTGATGTTTTGAATATCTCAATACACAAAAAAAGGATTTTATTAATGAAACTATCGCGAAAAATGCTTTTTAAAAGTTTTTTTTTTATTTGCTAGGTAATTAAAGATTTTGTTTGTTCATTTGATGTCTGTCAATTAAGTGTGACAGGACTAAGACAAGATGGTAACAAAATCGTTTCCTAAAATGCGTTTATCATAGCGTAACGGGCTAAAACGGTTTTAGGAAAAAATATAATTTTCTCTTAAAATAGACTCAATCCAGAAAACTTCATATGACATTTTTAACTTCAAATTTGCTCAGAAATCGGCTGTTGATTTTTTTCCCCTTCCTCATGGGCACCGTGTATAACATGGACGTCTAACGCCAGCTCAAAAATGCCCCCAAAACCAATTGCCTTCCTATGAGGCCCATTGTAAGCGGCCACGTTTCAGTACCGTATGTCATCACTGGCAACACACACTGATTAAAGACTTTCGTCTTCAAACACTGCGGAATATTGGACGAAAATATGTGTCGTAGCTTCCCGAACGCTGCCCAACCGAATCGGATTCGACGATTGACCTCTTTCTCGAAGTTGGACCTACCTAACTGAATAGTTTGCCTATTATACTGTTTATTATACTGTGGACTGATTTTTCAATCCCCAGGTAACAGTACCTGTCAAATAAATGTTAGCCCTGTCCTTTTTTGACAGATGATGTTAGAAAAGGATGGAGATAATTTTAACTAATGGATAGGTTTATTTAGCGATTGAAAAATCAGCCCTGTGTCGAAAACATGTTCCAGGGTGACACATCAGGGTTGGCACCGTTCGACGAGCTGCTAGAGGCTCGCGTGCGGGATCTGAGTATTGCACTCAATATGAGCACAGCCCTAGCGTTGGCTGAGTTTATTGAGGACGAGGTGGTGGCGCCACCTATGCCTTTAGAGGTTTGTATTAATACTGTTCACTGAACATATTCCCCTTTGGATCCACATCCACATCCGGTGTATCATTGTTGATTTGTGTTTCATAATTATTTTTTCATCACACTTGCTGTCTAAGCGCGCCATTTCTTGCGCGCGTAGCGGGAGTAATAGTGATATTCCCTTGGGAGTAATAGAAATGTCAGTACGTCATTTAATAATATTATGTCTTAAAACTTATTTTTTTGTCGGCAAGTGTGATGAAAAAACATTGTATACATCACGGTAGGCAAGCGGACTACTAACTCGAGTCATAAAAGCCCTCCGCCTGACGGCGTCGGGATTCTAACACTCGTTAGTAATTCCGTACTTACCTCCCTTGATACACAATGTACTATTTAATATGCATGATCTTGCTCAAAATCCAAGTTTCGGTTTGATCCAATGGTTGTCTGATAGATAATGCCTCAAGGCACTAAGTCCGCTATTTGTGTTTTTTATTGTTAATTTGTACAATAACGCTATGACAATCCGGCAACCAATCACGAGGCTCAGATTTCTGAAAGGGTGGCCGCTTCAATATATGTATCTGATGGCGAATGTACTACTCGTATGATAGAACTCTGTGTAGGAAAATAAAGGCAATTGGCAGCAAAACACTCCC
>JALPQI010014154.1:0-32278 GCA_025490895.1 Thaumatotibia leucotreta
GGTAGAGTGCACGGCTGCTACGCAGCGATCGTGGGTTCGATCCCCGGCTCGTACCAATGAGTTTTTCAAAAACTTATGTACGAAATATCATTTGATATTCATAAGTGCTTTACGGTGAAAAAAGATCGCGAGAAAACCTGCGAAGAAATTCAAGGGAGTATGTGAAGTCTCCAACCAGTACTGGGCCAGCGTTGAGACTACGCAAAATGGGCACGTTTGATGTCGAGTTGCGGAAAAAATAGCCAGAATACAACAACAACATTCGGAAATTCTATTTCTAGAAATGGATAACAGCGACGAACCATTCCAGTCAAACAATCCTTATGACAGTCGAGAGCAATGTCAAAGTAACAGGAAAATTTATTTATTTAATCTTTACTGCAAAAGAGAAAATCTTATCGTACAAAATGCGGACTTAATGCCACAGAGCATTCTCTACCAGTCAACCTTAGAAACAGGAAATAATGTAGGCGGTGCAACTTGAAAACTTAATAAAAAGACATACTAAGGTAGGATACATAAGGACTGTTCATTTTACTAAGAGGACACACTTAAACGTCTATTATACATCGGTTTTAAAATCGATCGATGAACAGTTTACAGCCATGAAATTAGCAAAGCCATCTTTTTCAATTGATATATGTTTGCTTTTCAAGTATCCATTACTATATCCGATAAGACATATTCAATTTGATAATCGTAAATTGATCCTGCACAATGGTGTACAGAAAAATATGCACTGTGAAAGATTGCAAATATCTAGGACATTTTAAGTCGACGTTATACTAAATCATTAAACAATTTAGAGAGTGTCATATGCTTAAAGATTCACCGAAGTCTAAACACAGAAATCTTAGTTGCATACCTTAAAATTGGCTATTGAACTTTACGTCGTTTCACTAAAAAAGTATGGAATTTTTGCATTTTGGTGGCCCACAAAAGGTACCTAAAATATGATAGTAATGACATTACCGCAGTCCTAATACTGTCATCTTGTCGTAGAAGAGTATGTCTGAGTAGAAAATCATACAAAAAAACAATTTCGGGAAGTACGCCCTTGCTTGGCAGGCAATTTGATTATAATAATGGTCTTTTAACTGCTTCCTATTTCGCAACAGGGCCAAGTTAGCTGGGATATTTATAGAAAATATTGCATCCAAAATCGGTTTTTTTTATGTCTATCGAAGACAGAGTATCTCTCACAGGTTATTTTGGTCTAATTTGGCAAGGGCACATCATAAGGGTTAGACATTAGAGCTATTTATTTAAATAATCATAGAATTTGTTTAAAAAGACGACATCCATAAAATTGTCTTCATCTTCATCCTATATAGCGGTAATAGCCTATTGTGAAGGTACACTTAAGAAACGATAGACGAAAAACTAAATCATTCAAAAAATTCAAACGTGTACAGTTCGCAACTAGTCGTAAAATGTCAAAAAGTAGTTTGCAGAACATAAGTTTCGTGGCCAAACAGTAGTCTAAAAATATAGTTGCCGATAATTAATATATTAATTGAGACATTACTTATTATTTGTCTATTTTTAGTTAAATAATATTTCACAAATAAAAATAAAATATGATAAAAGAAAAAAATATTTACGTGAGGTTTTTCATGTCCGCTTAGTAAAATGAACAGTACTTACATAAATCTGATTGTACGAGTAAGAAATCACTGTAATTTTGACATGGTCCTAGAGTAGCATAGGATTCCAATCGATTGAGTGTACACGAACCACTTCTCCACAGGATATTGTACACAATTAACCATTAAGTATGTAGGTCGATAGTGTGTTGTGTAATAGGTATCATTACCGGGTATCTATTGACGCCGGTCCCTCAGGCTTTTTAAGGACTTTGATGGACCTTGTTCTCTTTGCGTGACCTTCCAATTACGATACCTGATTACAGAAAATGTTTTGGGGAGCACGCACGACAGATAGCGTGACAACGGATGGTTTAAATAATTAAGTATGATTGAAACATGAATCTGTCAATAAACTATAGTGTACAGGTTAAGTAGGTATTAGAAATACGATTGTTATTGTACTGTTATGCTTGACTTTTCTGTAAGAATTACAGGAGGCGTAGAGCGCAACTTGGGGGAGGCCTATGTTCAGCAGTGGACGTCTTTCGGCTGATGTGATGATGATGATGTAGAGTGCAACTACATAAGTACGTACCTGATTAACCGGATAGGTGCTTGATCTAAAGCAAAAATTGTCTTGGATACCCCTCGTCGCTGTATTAAAATAATTATTCACTCTTAAGCACAATTGCCAGTGCGCCTATGATAAAATTGTGAACTTTAGATGTACACGTACAATGTACCTAAATAAGGCATAAAGGGGAAATAATTGCCAACTAACATAAGAACATAAATTTAGCTGATAACCAAAACTATAAAAATTGTCACTACTCTTATATGTATTCTGTTTGGTTTGGTGTTTATAAAAAGGTAAACAATCTTGCTGTATCTTTTTATTGAAAAATGCGTATAAAAATCCAAACTAGGTACTTAATGAATCAAAAACAATGTAAACTCACTGTATTTTCTTGTTATGTTATGTATATATTATTTGCTAAAACTTATTTTCTACTCGTATTTTTCAATAAAAAGATACTGCAAGATTGTTTACCTTTTTTTAAACACCAAACTAAACAGAGTATAGGTAGTTGCCTATTTCTAAGAATGCACTTTTGACAGTTATAGATTAGTCTTTATCAATATGAGGTCTTTATCACTATTTTTCCGATAGTCTTAAAGTCATTATAGATATAAGGCTCATTACACGACTGCCAAAAGGAGAGTATATGTGTTCAGCCCCTATGTATGTTTCATATTTTCTTTAAACACGCAGATCTTCGCGACCGCTTAACCGTTTTTAATAGTGTAAGGTATCATTAGAATCCTCGTGACGTCGCGGGTAACATAGGATATGTGACGTCACGTTAAAAACAATATGGCGGCCTAAAAATTCAATATTATCTAACCAAAAAAAATAAATATGAAAGAAATCTATCGAGTTTGGTATCAAAATGAAGAGCTTTAAATAACGATTACGAATATGTATATAACTTATATGTTTGTTACTTTTTCTAGAAAAGCCAGGTTCATTAAAATACAATGAAAGCGCAAAGAATAATGTGTCATCTAAATGCTATGATTTGGGTATCTAATTAAAGCATTTTGTATGCCGATTGCAAATATATATACACGTTATATGTTTAAGTATATGTTTGAAGAGAAAACTCGAAATGTTCTACATCGCACTATTGAAGTTTTTCTTCAATGCCTGAGCCGTGACAGGACTGTCACCGTTGACACATCTTCTTGAACGCTAACGCTTGTGGTCAAGGGGTAAATTGCACGGCTGCTACGCAGCGGTCGTGGGTTCAATCCCCGGCTCGTAACCGATGAGTTTTTCAAATAAAACTTATATACGATATATCGTTTGATATACAGTACTGGTCAAAAGTTTAAGTGCACTCCATGATTGCGATACAAAATAGACTTTCGGGCGATATTGTGTTTTCAGTGTTAGCAGTAAAATTTCAAGAGCTAGTTAATATTAATTTGCCATAGAATCTGAACAATTGTATACATTGGATCCGATTATAATTCATAGGCAAGTGAAGTTGTCATATTTTGATGATGACATGACTACCAAAAGCTGCAACAGCTGCCTCAGTTGTTTGAACTGTTCGAAAGTAACGGTTAATTAATAAGAAATAGCTCAATAATCACAATCAGTCCTAATTATATTAGTTGGAAATAAGTGTCGACTTGAATGCTGGAAAAATGATAGGGCCAAACAGTCGATTTCGTATCAAAATCGTGGTGTGAACTTAAAATTTAGTCCAGTACTGTACAAAAAGTGCTTTACGGTGAAGGAAAACATCGTGAGGGAACTTGCATACATCTGCGAAGAAATTCAAGGATGTATGAGAAGTTCCCAACAAGTATTAGGCCAGCCTTGCCGAGAATGGCCAAAATACAATATCAAAATAAATAAATAAATATCTAAATAATAAATATCTTGGGACATCTTACACAAATCGACCTAGTCCCACGATAAGCTCAATTAAGGCTTGTGATGTGGGTACCAGGCGACGATATATACACGGTGCCTCGCGAGGAACCCACATAATTTTAATGCTGAATTCCTGAGCATATTTAGAGTATTCAATGTTATATAAAATTTCCTGGATTCGGCTTGGTTCCAAAGATAATTAACCTTTTTTCGGAAAATTTTTTTCGACGTAACTCGTAATAAAACTTCTTTTTGATTACAATGCTGCCACAATGTGTTCTAATATTACCACACCTTTTGCCTGACAATCAACAAATAAGAATAGATTTGACGAAAAAACCTGTCCCTAAAAAAACATTTAAAAAATTAGTTTTAACAAATTGTTGTTATGATAAAAAGTATTGGAAATGTTAAAAAGTATTCAAAAAGTCTAAAAAAAATCGAAAAAAAAACATATTTTTTTGTAGAATTTGACATTTGGTCTCATAATATTTTTTGTTTATTTTGATGTCTAGAATGCATAGTTAAAATTATGTGGTTTCCTCGCGAGGCACCGTGTATAATAGATAGATACATATAGATACTTAAATACATAGACAGCCATGACCAAAGAACAAATATTTGTGATACATAAATACACAAATAATGCCCTCGCCGGGATTCGAACCCGGAACCTCCACCTTCGTAGGCAGCGTCACTACGAACTAGGCTAAGGAGGTTGTCAAAATAACGTACGATATGTATGCTTAGCACATGATTGGTATGTCAGTATGTCACCGCGAGATACATTTTCCATCTTTTACTAACTATATGAATAAAAGAGGGATGGATAGTCTATCTCGCGGCGACATATTGTCGCACCAATCCTGTGCTAAGCCTAATGGTTCGCATATCAGGAATGTCCCTAAAATACAATCACAATTGCAATTGTAGCCAAATAAAATTGCTATACGTGTTGTAACATGCGCATAAAATTTAAAACTTGAAATATCTTAACAATATGATATCTTAATAATTGAATATCTTGAAATATATTAATAATATGTACCTACGTAGTTTGCGAGATAAGAGACTTTTAATATGGGTCGGTTTTTTTCATCCAAAATATGATCCTACAATTTTTGTTAAATGTCAAATTAGTAATTAAGCAAACGATAGGTACAACAACGTCATCGTCACTAGAAAACGAGCATAGTCAGACATAATTATGGTGCTGGAGAGGAACACTAAAGGGCGGGGCAAGGTTTTGAACGTTCTGCCGTTGGTTTTTGGTCAGATCAGGGTCAGATTTGCGCTTAACATTTGCGCAGGGGAGTTGGTATGAATGAAGGCAGGTTGGCCTGGAAACTTGAATCTCACGCAGCTCGCAGGCAAGCGCGCTGGGTGGCCGCACTCCAGGCCTTCGGCCTTATGCATTTTCAGCCACCGCATTTTCTCAAAAAGATTTTTCGGGCCTGCGGCCCTGTGATTCGTTCTAATGCTACTTTTCCATTGTAAAGCGAAGGAGCACTGGGCTCTGGTAGCTTGCAAAGACACTTCGGGCCTTCGGCCTTACGCGGAGCACGGTTTACAGCCTTCGCAGGTTGTGGAAACGATCGTCGGGTCTGCAGATCTCCGATTCGTTTTCATGTTACACTATTCCATCACGTAGTGTGGTAGCGCTGGGCTCTGGCTTCGATTGTTAAGGCAGTTAAGAAAGACGGTTGTACCGCTTGGGCTCGCTCGTCGGGACTCCGACCATCGGGCTTGTGCTTGAAGCACCCCGATAGTTACGCTCCAGTCTGTGCCTCTGACCCCGGTGGTCCGGGCTGGGGGCTCGGCTTTTGGCCTCGCAAACCAGCGCTTCTCTAAGGAACCTTCGGCCCTACGCGGAGTACGTCCTACGGCCTTTGCAGGTTGTTGAAACGATCGTCGGATCCATTTTAACGTTACACTATTCCGTCGTAAACTCGTTCCAGTAATGTTCCGGCCCTCACGTGGCGTGCCCTTCAGATTCGCCCAAAATTAGCGGGATAGGAACTCCTCGGGCCCCCGGGGTGAAGCTTAAGCCCTCTGCGAAATCGGTTTTTGAAATTCTAACCAACTTTAATGAATCTCCAGATTCACTAAAAGGTTTCAAATAAATAAATTAATTAAAAAATTAAAAAAACACGACTGCCGTTTTAAGCGAACTGAAAAGTAACAAATAATTCTTTTTTCAGGTTAATTCTTGTTAGCGTATCTACATAATAATAGGCACTTGCCTTATTACTTACTAGATTTTGTTTCAATTGCAGTCGGGGAACCTCCATATATTTATATTTTCCGCAATGAAAGGTTCCCCGACTGCAATCGAAACAAAATATAGTAAGTAATAAGGCAAGCGCCTATTATTATGTAGATACGCTAACAAGAATTAACCTGAAAAAAGAATTATTTGTTACTTTTCAGTTCGCTTAAAACGGCAGTCGTGTTTTTTAATTTTTTAATTAATTTATTTATTTATTCTCTATGAAACGTGGTATTTCAGTAGTGGCTCAGAATTGTGATTCGACGATACGAGCTTCATTTGTAGGTGGTATTTGTTAGTTATAGGGAGCTTTGGTTGACAACCGACGATAAATACCAATAGGCAGGTGATCTAGCCATACCCAGATATAGCCAGAAAATGTTGGCATATTGTTACCAGCTTGGATTAACGTAGTCGTGATTAATTCTTAGGCTAAATGGGACCCAACCCTGCTAATGAGTACAGCCTGGGAGACTAGGTACCATGATCTCTTAAATGCGATTCAGTTTCGGTTCGGCCAGTAAGTTTTTGATAAGTATAGTAAGTTATTTTTATTTCGTACGTTAACATTTTCTACAAATCCAGGGTTTCTATCATAATTCGGCATACTGTAAAAATAATAATTATCTATAGGTACTGTAAGTAAACATGTGCTGAAAACATTTTCAACGTTACCGCCTTTTTAAATTCATCTTTTTGTGACTCATTTTAATGTAGATTTTACCATTTGTAATCAGTGGTATATTATTTGTTTTCCGTGCAAACCTTCCATAATTAGGGTAAGTATGTAATATTATTTCGGATCGGTAATATCAGCACCTAGAATCGAAAATAGTACCTTCCTTATCCGAGCAAGTAAGTACCTACCTACTTTACGAGCGTTTTGACAACATCAGTGTTAAGAAACCGATGTTTCAATTTACTCGTTAATTGGATTGTAGAAACATAATACCTAACACGTGAAAGTACACTAAGGCGAGTCTTATATAATTTGACCTGGATACACAGCAGGTATTTTTTTTTATTTTGTTTTGGCTCTAGTTTCCGCTTCCTTACCGTTCACAATCACGGCGTTACACAAATACACATATTATATATGTATGTATGTGATTAGCGTACTTTAAACCTAGCACATAGCCGGTTTCCGATGCGGCCGATTAAGTAACTGTATAGGTATGTACCGGGTGTTTGCTACAAAAACGGCAATAAATTTAAAATAAACAATAATTGTTTATCGACTTTTAAACATTCTGTGGTTACGATTAGAATTTTTCTCACACACACTAAATCATCTGTTTCTACTCCAGCACTTAAATCTGTCAATTAGATGATTATCAGCGGTATCCAAATTAGCGTCATTTGAGTAACGATAAGAAAGTCTATTTGTCTATAGGTTCATATGATAACTGCTGAGCAGTAATCATATTATGAATATAGGAGTTCTGTTATTTTTTTTTCTAATGACAACTTCCATGTGTCCCTGCCCATTCTCATTCTTTATTATAATAGCTACACCTAAACAAAGACAGGTGGTATGAATTCGTTAAGCATCATTTCTTGCCACAATTGATTGGTTTCACGTTACCGATAATTTCTGAGTGAAATTATAGAAGAGTATTATAATAATATTATTTATAATTAACTATTCATTATTTACAATAATTCCAAGTACCTAACATCATCAATACAATTAAATTGTGTATTTTATGCGTAAATAAGGCCTGCCGTCCTATAGCATCTCTGTAGGTACCTAATTATAATGTCTTGTTGGTTAGGCTGCTATGTATGTGCATAACTAAGGTACCTGCAGTAAAAAAAATGTATTAATAACTTTTTTTATCTTTATTTTCATAGTGACAAGCACGAAAAAGGTACATGAATCGATTACCTTGGTTGTACGGTCGAGGAATTTAATTTCCTACCCATTTCGTACCTTGTCATAGTAGCTATAATATGTCAGGCCTAGCAGCTATCATATTGATTGTCACTGTGACAAGGTACGAAATGGGTAGGAAATTAAATTCCTCGACTGTAATTTTGATTAGAGTTAGATACCATTTTGGTGTGTTATTTTGTAGTGCTTTAGCGTTCGTGGAAGAGGTTTTAAAGGATGTTTATTAAATTTACGTTAGTACGTGAGTCACCAAGAATATTTTAATCGATGCCAGTTTCGTGACGACTATGAAACATAAAGACGACAATAATGAAAACCAATTATTTTCGCATGTTTCATAAATACATTTGTTTCATGTTTAATATCGCTTACAATTTATGATTAAGGAAGCGGATCATTTTTTTTGTTAAATTTAATGCTTAATAGATTTATTTATTAATCACATATGAAAATAATTATAATAATCATTACGTTGTAACTTTTCTTTCACAGGTCCCACACTGTCATACCTGTTAATGCAAAGTTACGTCTATTCCTGCTTCCTGTGAGCAATGTCCTAAAATGTTTTTTTTTAGAAAAGTAAGGATTCTAAGTCACGCCATTGTTAGCCGTTGACGAGAAGATTTTTTATTCATTTAATAATGTTTGAAAAACTTCCAAGGTTACGCTACTTTTCATTCCTTCCAATTCATCATTACCGCGATTGAGAAACTGAAATATACTTAGTCTTATTGTTTTGTCTTATGAGGAAATACTTCCTAGAGATTTCCCCTGCTGACCTTCGTTTTATATCCGAAGTTGAAAAGTCAAACGTTATGGATCAATAGACGAGGTTTTTATAGGCAAATAGGCTCCTACGTATTCCGTACGAGGGTTGCCTTTTATATTTCGGGATTTGAAATTATTAACAAGTTTATGCGAATAAAGTTGACTTTATTGTTTTTCAAAATATTCTCCTGTGAGGTCTATGTATGTTTTCATACGGTAAAACCAATTTTGAATACAGTCCGACCACTCCGACTGGGACACCCCCAAAACGTGCGTTTTGAACGCGTCGACCGCTGCTTCAGGTGTCAAAAATCGTTGACCACGCAGTTTATTTTTGATGTTTGGGAACAAAAAGAAATCATTGGAAACCAAATCAGGACTATATGATGAATGACCCATTAAATCAATATTTTGGGCTTTCAAAAAGGCCGATGTTTGTGCCGACTGGTGTGGACTCGCATTATCGCGGTGCAGTATAATTCGTTTTCGGCGATTGGCTTCCCTGAATTTTTCAATCACCTCTGGCAAACAAATGGTTATGCACCATTCAGAAGTAACTGTTTTACGGTTTTCCAAAGCAACAGTCTCAATATACCCGGTGTTTCCAAAGAAACAGGCAACCAATTGTTTTGCAGTACTTCGTGCACGAACACCTTTTGTTGGATTTTGTTCGCTTTGAAAGACCCACACTGTCGATTGCTACTTATTTTCGGGTTCATATGAATAGATCCAGGATTCGTCACCTGTGACAATATCGTAGACATATTTTGAAGTTCCGCCGTTGTATTTTTTAAGCTTCTCTTTGCACCAATCCACGCGAGTCTGTTTTTGATCACCGGTCAAATTATGTGGTACCCACCGCGAAAAAATTTTTTTAACAGCTAAATGGTCATGCAATTTTATTTGTATGCTGGTCCCACTAATGTCCAAGAACGTCTCAATCTCTCGATATGTCACGTGATAGTCTTGCAATATTAGTTCACGCACAGCGTCAATGTTTTTCGGGACAACCACTGATTTTGGACGACCTTGGCGGAACTCGTCATCAAGTGAACTTCAGCCACGAACAAAGTCTGCAGACCAACGATAAACACTCGTCCATGATGGTGCTTCATCTCCAAAAGTTGAAAAAAAATCTTCTATGAACTGTTGCTGACTGAGGCCGCGTCGAAAATCGTAAAAATAATCGCCCGAAAATGTTCTCGAGTTAATTCCGTGATAGCCCGATGCGATATTTTTTCAGTCACCAGTTAAAAACAAAATACGATCAGTCGCAAAACTTTTTTTTCTTTATTTTGCCGCCTAAACGTTTGAACTATAATTTTTAATACTCATTTGACAGATGGCAATCCTAGTTCGTTCAAATCCCGAAATATAAAAGGCAACCTATGTACGTTGGTAGAAAACGAAACAAATGTAAACAAACCTAAAAACTAAGCTCTGAAATGGAATTCGAGATCAAAAATGTAAACAATCTATGACAATGACATGACATTACAAAGTCAATGTTAAAGTGACATTCCAGGAGTATTAAAACGTTTTATATCGAATGTAGTTTTTAACACTTTTGTAAATTAACGTCGCATTTTGAGATTGGTTTTTTATTTTATTTTATTTAACACTTCACTTACAACTATCCTAACAGGTACTAAACCTAAGACAATGTTTTATGTGTAGATGTAGATACGCGAAAGTCAAAGTATGTTCGATACACAAAGTACCTATCACAATCGTTAACATATTTTTGGATATGACAATAAAAAACATACATCTGAGTGTCGACGGTTCCTGATTACAAAAATAAAACCTAGAAATTTTCAATATTTGAAAACGAATGTCGTGTTACTTTAATCTTTAGGATAGTCGGGGAACGAATTCCAGTCTTCATCTTAGTTACGATCGAATCTATTTCGATTAAAATATGAAAATGATTGATTTGTAGGTAAAAATACTAAAATCTGTATACTTTGTAATGCTAAATTTTGGGAGTAAAAATTCATAAAACAGTAATTTGATGCACCCTCTTGTTTTGATTTTTGAAGTACATAGTTATAAATGCGAACCCTCTTAAATGGTTCTTAGTGTGATTACCGTATTAAATTACGAATAAACTAGTTATTGTTATAACTGCGAACCAAATGTTTAAGATTTCTTATCATTGCCAGTAGTATAAATTAAGCACCTTATATTTTATTAAAAGTAGCGAAATATATCATTAAAAAAATTAAATATTTCGCTTAATGTTTTGTATTAAAACTTTGTAAAATATTTAAAAAATCTGCGTATCGTCAGTGGTAAATACGCATTTTTTATAAGTATTTGAATGATTTTAGTTTACCCCCCTCTCGTGATTATTTTTTTGTGGTGGTATCCCATTTGTTTACATTTTTGATCTCCAATTCGATTTCACACCTTAGCATTATTTGATAATCAGGCACTTTTATATCATAAATTTGGTCTTACCACCAACTTAAAATGTTAAACCTTGAGTTAAACTTTTAGTTAACATTATGATATTTATTAGTATTAACATAAAAATAATTCTACGAACATGTTTCATAATAATCAAAGCCAACAAATTCTATAAGTAGTAGGTAAGTGAACCATATTTGTTTACACTTTTTTCGTTTTCAATTGGAGCACGGAATAAAACACACAGCCACACTTTTTCATCTCGAGCTCTGACGGTCTGTTTTGAAAGTTGAATACCCACCTACAAATTAAGTAGGCACTGCTTCGAAATTCTTTAAAAAAAATCTCTTTTAGAGAAGCAAAGTTTGTGAGTCCCTCACGGTTATTTGGTTGCTGAATACAAAATCTAGCCAAAGAAATTATTTTTTTTTAAACTTAAGATGTTAACAAAATATAAAATATAATTTTATATATAGTGTGCAAAATTACCAACGACTCTTGTTGCACACACATCAATATTTCGCTCAGCGAATAAGCATTGCCATACAACGTGACAGCCTGCCCATTGGCAGCGATTTGGGAGAGATTTTTTGTTTGTAGGTTCCTTTAATTTATATATATATATATTGTATTATTGATTATTTTCAATAGTGTTAACTTAATTATGAGTGATTTAATGTATGTATAATAAACTCATATCACCTAAAGATACATAGGTCCACACCTATGTCAAATATATTTAATAAGTTCCGGCAAATAAAAGTTGTATTCTTCTAATAACACCTAAGTATAATATTAACGAACGAGCAACGCAAAAATTAATATTAAATATAGCCCGTATTTTTAATATTACCTCAAACCGTTACCAAACGTATTTAGGTTTTAGTACTATTGAACCGAGATTGCAAATTAATTTTAAGTTGGTTGTAACCACTAATGCAAAGATTATTTTATTGAAACCAATGTCTAATTAATTTGTTTTTTTTTTCTTTACCTTATTTTGTATTTTTATTCTACATATTTATTCAATGGTATAATTTTAGTTTCATGACGCATTGGTGTTCTACTGTAATGTCATGTAAACTTTTGTTTTATAATAAATAAATAAGTAAATATTTTAATATCCAAAATGTAATAAAACCAATGTCTTGCTGATAAGCGATCTAGAAAAAAAAATCTAACTTGGTCCAAAAATATGAAAAAATAAATCGTGAATCGTGAATAAGCTCAAGAACCGTAATTAATTACTGATGGCGTAATAAACACCAAAATTAGCTTCAATAAATCTGGTGTCACGAAAATATAGCTTAATTTTTTTATATCATATTCGTAATCTAGGATTAACTAGGCAAATTTTAGGAGGCCATGTGTTAAAATATTCGGAACATCCTAATGTATTGGCTGTATGGCTTATTTACGGTACCTAAGGCCGGGCCGTAACAGTCTGCGTAATGTTACTTCTGCACAATACTACCTAATTTGTATATCCAATTTCGCCGCGGTTCTATGTATTTTTTCCAACTTATCCTAACTCAGTTACCCTATTTGCCATTCAGCCATCATTTATGTATCCCAAGTTTGTAATAACAAAATAAAGAGTAAAAAAAAATCAGCTGCCTGAAATTGCATTGTATGTAATTTGTAGAATGTAGGCAGCGAAATATTTAAATGCATCCTTCGTTATCAACGTAAAGAAGAATGGTTAATCATACTTTCCGTGCCATTCAGACACTAATTAGCTTATGACTTACGCTTACGCCTAGACTAGACAGATTACATACCGAGTTACACAATACAGTTACAATCTGGGACGTTATGGTGGTTGTTATAATCGCATCAGCTTCCCTCTCGGCGTAATGATGGTAAAAGTGAGAGCAAGTTCCGTTCGTCCGCGGGCGGTGCAACCGCGTGTGCGAATGCATAGAGATGCCCCTCAATGTGCATCGATACTGGGCCATTTGCAGAAAAACTGTACCTTTTAATATCACGAAAATAAGTATGTAAATTGAGATTTCTCAGTTTAGTTACTCCCATACTAAAGGTATGAAAAAGTCTGTAACAAATTTGAGATTTTTTTATCAGTTTCGTTACATTTCGTTTCATACATTTAGTATGGGAGTAACTAAACTGCGTAATCTCAATTTACATACTTATTTTCGTGACATTAGGGACAATTTTTTGTTTCATAACTGAAAAGTACGCACGATGCCGAGTAAAATGATGTATTAGTCCATGATCGCAAAAAAAATTAAAAGGTACACTTTTTCTGCAAATGACCCTACTAAACAGTATTCCAGTGAATGTGCTGTCGCCATTAGATATATCGGAGCGCCCAAGGTTCCCACAAATATCTGACCAGGATGCTTAGCCAAGTTGCCAATCGCTAGCGCTTAATCGTCAATCGCAGCTAACTGTCTTCGTCGCTCTAATATGAAAGAGTGGCAGAGAGGGAAAACTACGATACGTTACTAAGCGTTAGCGATTGGCAACTTGGCTAAGCATGCAGGTACCTATCTATCAACATAGCGTTAGAGCGCAAGTTAAAATATTTTTGAACACCGTGGTTGGTCTGATATTAATGCCGACTTTGTACGGTCGACGCTGTGTATCATCGCGATACGCGTGTTTGGCTTCTTCCTTTTGTTAATATTGATGCGATCTTGGAGAATATAGGCCGCTGAGAGCTACCAAGTGTTTTTACACAACGTATGTAATAGTTTCGTAAGCGGGCTTAGATTGTTTTTGATATTAAGTATGGAAACTTTTCCTGTTAACCGGCATACAAGTTTGTTCTTATCGTAAAATTCTAAAACAAATCGTTTTGCATTCGAGAAAAGAGTTTATGGTATGTTGGGGTGGGTCACGAATTATGAGAAATTAAAAGAACACACTGGGTCAGTCCCATTTTTTACTGAATTGTGTAAGTAAGAGTCCGGACACCTTGCATTATGTCATATTTATTTCTTGAAACATAAGTGATTACCTACCAAAAAAAACCTAACCCTTAGAACTTCACTTATCTTCTTTAGATTTTCCTTTAATTTTTCCCAATTATTCCAATTTTTGTACAACTATGTGACAAATTATGTAAATACCTAAACATAGGTACCTTTTTGAAACCATTAAATTTCGACAAAAACACACTTATACAGATGACAATCGCATTTTTTTCTAAAATAAAAATAAATATGTTTGTTATCTGTTCTCATAAACATATCATGTAAAATATCTCTACCTACAAAAAATTAATTTTATATACAGGTAACTTGCGTTGATTATGATGATTTCAATTTTTTTTAATCATTTATACCTATTTAAAAAAAAAAAAACTTTTAGCATTTGTCTGCTTCGGTGACAATTAGGCTTGATGAAGTTAAAAAATAGCACTTTTGAGTATGCAGTAGCTACATTAATATTTTTTATCCTTTTGAACTTTTACATCCGAAGCATTGAAAATGAATTACTTTCTTTTATAGCTGTACTGGTTTAGATCGAGTCAACATTCATTAGGCACTAATATATATTTATTGTTAATAGAGTATTGCATATATTAAACTGAACCTATACAAGGTGGCCAAAGAATAAGTGCATTCTCGTTACCAGTGTGATTTTGGGACCCAGAATAGGCACTCTAGGGATTTCTTTTTGAAATTTCTAAAGCGTAGTAGTACTAAGTAATAGTACTTGCCGTGCCACCGAGGGCCTAACTATTTTAAGTGATTAATATTTTTCCCAATCCTTCTAAACTTCCAAACACCATTTAGGGGGCTTTTTCTGGGTTTGCTATATTTTGTCCAGCCAGCTGGTTAGTAGAAAAACGCGGCATATGCAAATCTACTATAGACAACCAACTTTTCCCGTCTATATTTTTCAAATTTGCTGCCTTTTTCTACTGACAAGCTGGTTGGACAGCCTATAATCATGAGTTTTATGGAATATCATCACTTCCCAAATCATTTAGCAGAATCATCACACGGCAAACCAACGTCACGCAGATTTTTCGCATATTATCATGTTCCAACCTAACGTAGTTGCCATATCCGAATACGGCCAAGTGAAAATTGGTAAATAATAATTTGGTAAAATGTTGGTATGATCTGCCATAAGTTAGTTGGGAAGTAATATTAGGCGAAATAGTAGTACACCCTTATTCTGATTCACTAAACACTCACACTTCACCTCACAGGTAAAGAGAATGCACTTAGTTTTTGTCCATCTTGTATATTTAACTGCAATTCTCGTCTTGATCTTCATTCTTAGGGTTTGATTAGAGCAATTGAACGGCGCCGATGACAACGTTGAGGTAAACTTCGTTTGTCTTTTCCTTAGCCCCACTATCTAATAGTCTCCATTGAATAGTATCTATCGATCTTTATGAATCTCGATCACTTCGAACAATAAGATCACTCTACGCTCACCAAAGTTGCATTTTCACTACAACAACGGAACTTCAGATTCGAACGTGCAGAAAACATTTTCTTCGATTATAGACTTTGTATTGCCGGTTTCCGGTCTAACTTCGATTGCCGCCGCATAAGCTCTACAAATTTAATTCTGATAGGTTAAATTATGCTTTATTTCTTTGTGATAGGAGAGGTTTCGCGTAGACTGGTAGTAAGGCGCCGTCGCCGAGAGGCAGTGTCGCGAAACGCCACCACGTTGCGATATAAAAGGAGTTTTGTTTAAATTTCTTTATCAATCACACACCGGCCGTCTGCACTCGCGCTCGATATAATTTATCCACGTGCACCATGTCTACAAAATTTTTGGTGAGTTTCATCCATCAATTATTTGTTACATATGTAAAAAAAAAGAAAAAATACACATCATTAAAATAACTTGGAAAGATTACACATAGAAATAGTAATCATACATAATATTTTAGTAATATGAAAAATAGTGATTTCATTAAGTGAGTGAATTATTATATATCTGAAAAAGTTAAATCAAACTTTTATTCCACGAATTAATTTAGAAGTTCAATTGAGTCATTGATTATTTATGTATATAAATAATCAATCATATATGTAGGTACCTAAATATAATTGGTTGTATTACAAAAAAAGAAAACCAGATTGCGTTGAGACCCGGTGGTCTAGTGGGAATGAGTGTCCCACTTTAACCTCTGGTCATATTTGCTCCTTGACTACAATGACATCAATTTTGGTATATTTTGGTTTATTGTCTGTTGTTTGATATAAATGATATAATAGATTTGCACCTAGTTCAATTTGTTTTGTAGAAACGAACGAAACTCTTTGTACTCGTACCTACTTACACAATAGGCAAAAAGTGCGCACGCAAAGTCATTTACTACATTTAATAAGAAAAACAAGTTAAGATGTTTGATATTCAAGGTAAGTACGTCTTAGTTGATAACTTTCGTATTGCAAACGATAGGTTAGCCATCATGGCCGATTAAGTTTCTGCCGCGGTTTCCATTTCTCGGCGCGAATGGTTATTACGACACTAGGGAGGGTAGGTACATGGGCATTTATCTATTGATCGCTCCATCTGATCAATATTAAGATAAAGCCCTCAACAATTCATATCGACTTACTAAATTCAATATAATATTACTAAGGTATCTCGATGTTTTACAGGTAGCTTACTATCCCTTTAAGAAATACATTATAAGATAAATAAGGGAACTAATAAGCAAGTTTCCAGTTAGGTATAAACTGTTGGATAATGGTCAAATAATGATTCAGATTATATTTCAGTTACCTACTTAAATCTAAATATGTAAGTATTGTGGTTTCATCCAAAAGAAATGAATACGATGCTCAACAATCGATTGAAATTGGTCGAAATACCTAGCATTATAAATATCGTGTCATGTGTGTGTTAACCTTCCGCCTTACTTCCCAATTACCTCAAGACTTCAAGAATATTAAAACAACAGTATTATTAAGTTCACTTATTTTTCTAGTTAATGGTTAGAAAGTCCAAGGTTCAATTTTGCCCATCCAAATAACATGGAATTTAGATCGGAAGACGCCGTATTGTATTGGGATTGCATAATATGTCTTGCGAAAGCGATTTTCCATTTCTTTTTCTTTTTTTATTCATGCTACAGCGAATTTTTGTGTCAACATGTATACTATATTATACTATCGTTTTTTTTTCAATCCATGAAAAGATTGAAAGGTGCAAAATCACGAACAATCTCTAATCTGAGAATCATGCAGAGAATTATAAAATTATTATTATTTGCGTTAATATACTTACCAGTACCAGTTTGTCTTACCACGTCAATGGCAATCTAAAAACATGTATAGATTATTTAACCCTTTTGCTACTCCCTCCTTCCCTAGTGCATACAAAGCAAACGTGCATGTCCGATCTATAGTTACATGAATCGGTAGCAGCTTACCACCATGCGGCCAGTTTTTAAGCTTACCACATGATCGGAAACCCCTTATATGAAAGTGGCGTTATATAAATAACAAATAAATAAATATCTTGGGACATCTTACACAAGTCGACTAGTCCCACGGTAAGCTCAATTATCTAAGGTTTGCGATGTGGGTACCAAGCATATAGACAGGTACTCAAATATATAGACATCCACGACCAAGGAACAAATATTTTGTGATAAATAAATACACAAATAGTACCCTCGCCGGTATTCAGACCCGCCACCTTCAGCTTCGTACGTATATTCGTAGCCTAGTTGATAGTGACTAGTGACCAGTGTCATTAGTCACTACCAACTAGGCTACGAAGGCTGATAACCAACTACAGAATTCGCGACATTCCATAAGTCTCATATTAAAATTACTCAATCTACAATTTCAGATAGCGCTAATCTGCGTCGCGGAACTGGCGAGTCTGGTGACGGCGGGCGGGCACGGCGGCGGCCACAAGAAGGTCATCATCCACGTGCCCGTGCTGGTGAAGCACCACCACCACAAGCACACCATCGTCAAGCATGTGCACCACAAGCATGGCGGCGGCGGCGGCGACGACCACTATGAGGTGCTCGGGTACACGTACGGCGAGCCCAAGCCGGCGCCGCACTTTGGCGGAGGTTAGTATTGTGACGTATCTATCTATCCTCCTAAGTCCCAAGTGCCTTCTAAAAGAACAAAATGGCGTTCATCATTAAGTCCTGGGTAATAAAATTTTAAAGGTCGTTCAATCACAATGTAAACATTAATTCCATGACGTCAGGACTTAACAATGGTCGCCATTTTTTGTTCTTTAAAACGCCACCTCGGTCTTTCTGACTAAAAATATTTTAAAAGGCCCGGGTCTTAGGAGGTTAAATCTAGTCAGTCTGTGTACACCCACTGCTGGGTATAGGCCTCTTTTTTAATACGCCACTTGTGACGTATAATAATTTAGAGTATTCCATGAATACTGGTCGTTTTAAGAATAAGTACTATTTGGCCGTGCGGTGACGGCAGTAGGAATACATTTGTAACTATCCCAACTCTTCCCGCGGATGTCGTAAGAGCTGACTAAGGGATTGAAATATCACTGACTATTCTTCATAGTAGATGATGATGGGCTGCAGCGTCATCATAGTAGTTAGACACATTACTGCGATCGCCAATCCGCATGGCGATTATGAGCATTTACCTCTCCTAATGCGTCTATACGTAAAGTTAATAGAAGAGGCCTACGTCCAGCAGTGAACTGAGAAAGGCTGCTGATGAGATGTGTAAGGCCGTGGGTTTTCTGGACGGTAGCGGGTTACCGACGACGTATCGGAGAAACCACCCTCAAACATTTGCGAACAAAACATTCGAACGTCGTCGGCGGTGGACACGCGTCGGTCGCAGGTCGCCGGCCAGAAAACCCACGGCCTAATGGGTGTACTAAATAAATGAATATCTTGAAACAATCTTACACAAATCACCCAAGCCCTACGGTAAGCTCAACCGACGCCGGGAAAACAACTTAAAGCGGCTAACTATTTAGTCTTCGTCGTTCGCCGTGTCGAATCCAAAGTACGACGTTGCCGGGCAACCGACAATGTTTGCATGGGGCGAACGCTCAAGTGTAATTGCCGCTTTGCTCGAAACAAGTTTTTACCCGGAGCTTTGACATTAGTTCTATGTTTATTTACGGCGAAATTGCGGTGAAATGCCAAGATGTCCTGTCAAAAGCAGCTATTTGAGAAATATATACAGTTTTTTTTATTTATGACTGATGAATGATGATATAGCAGGCCTATAATAATGTATAAATAAATAAAATAATAAATAAATAAATATCTTGGGACATCTTACACAAATCGACCTAGTCCCACGGTAAGCTCAATTAAGGCTTGTGATGTGGGTACCAGGCGACGATATATATAATAGATAGATACATATAGATACTTAAATACATAGACAGCCATGACCAAGGAACAAACATTTGTGATAAATAAATACACAAAGAATGCCCTCGCCGGGATTCGAACCCGGAACCTCCAGCTTCGTAGGCAGGGTCACTACCAACTAGGCTACGGAGGCTGACATATGGCGCATGGCTGACGTATGGAAATGGTCATGCGATTTTTCGTTCGAATCTGTCATTCTCATACATTTATTACTTATCGCTTATCGTATACGATTGCAGAATGGCAATCTTATATTCCAAAACGCATAAAAAAGCATAATTATTATAATTTCAAGGCGAGTAGGTGAATCTTTACTACTTACAGCTTAATAAATATGTAGGTATTAATTTAAGCACGCCAAATAAATAAAATCAATGTCACAGTATAGTATCCTGGTTTAAAAAAACCTTCCAAATTTCACCAATTACGGTCGAGAAGGAGATAGACGGTAGACAAATAAATAATGCGTATGCTGAAACCAAAATCTTTACATTTCATGGTTGAGAATAATACAATACAAAGTAAGAAAATAATATAAGTAGAGTTGAAGCTCTAGATTGGGTATTTTTCATTAATAAATAACCTTCCGACGCATGTGATCGAATCCGCACAAGTCCAATACGGATTGTTTAACGGACCGCGTGTTTAAGTTCCTCAGTTTGAGAATTATTAATATTAAGATGCGTTTAAACCAAAAGAGCATTCGCTGTTCTAGCGCCCGTTCTAAGAAATCAACCAATCACGTTTTGTGTACCGATCGAATTTCGTAGAGTGGGAGGTTAGAACAGCGAATGCTCTTTTAGTTTAACCGCACCTTTAGTAAATAATCAAAAACGCGAAAGGCTAAATCGTAATTTTGGCGGATTGTGTGTTTAAATTCTCCAATTCGCAAATGACCTAAAAATAATTTAAAAAAAATGTTTATTTCGCAAAATAAGCTTGGTAATACAAGTGTTTTCTGACCTCCACACTAGGCAAAGCATGTCCCGTGGAGGAAATTCCTTGTTCAGTAATTGACCAAAAACGCTAAAGGAAAATTCCTTCATATTGTAATCGCGTATACTTCATACATACACACAATACATACGAATAGCTCAGGTGACAAAAATGCATAGTACCTACATTTACTGTGCTGTTTTATACTCTCCCGGTCAATGCCTACGGGCTAGGTGTAAATTTCATAGAAAATACTGCAAACGAGCTGATTTGGTTTATTGGTGAAAATAATTTCTTAATTTTTTTTCGTAATCTAATACATAATTTGGTAATGTTATTGTATGAGGAAATTATTGCTCTTTCTTTTCATGCGTAAAGCGTCAATATTGATTTTGTATTAATTACCTACTAGTTAGTAACATCATTTCTAAATTGGAGTTTGAAACTTTAGAGCTAGCTTAAAAATGTTTTCATTTCGGATCTAAAACATGGTATCTAACAAAAACACGATAGGTTTGCTTTTACGATCGTATAATCTTGACCTAACCCAACAACGTAGCACTCGTTTAATAATTCAGTCGCGGTTTTTGTATAACAAATTATTTATTCTACATGCTAAGTTTTAATGAAAATGTTGATAAAACAATTTTCTCCAGTGATTGTTGGCAAGGATGTACCGATAACAGATTTTGTACCAATTAGTTGCTAACGATTATATTTACTCTATCAAAGGTTCAATCATAAGCAGAGATCGGATGGATTTGCGACATTCTTAGTGACTTGCGTCATTTTGATGACATTTAGTATGAGATGTCGCACAAAAATCCGATCTCTGAATATAGGATTTATAAGCGATGAAATGAGGCTAGAAACGGGTAGGTACGTAAATGTAATAACTAATAAATAATTATTTTCAAGTAGTTTGGGTAGAGTACTACGTAAAACTGATGATTTTGAAATAAATTTTTAGGTAATCCTCAAGTGGAATGATTATAAAAACATACAAATCTACGAGTAATAATGTATGCCTTGATACGTATGTATCACCCTTGTGTCACGGGTATCTGTGAACACCAATTATTCCATACTAAGATTCGTTTTGGTGTTCCATAGTAAACTAGAAACCCTTATACCTAGTTTCATCATGTCCATCCGTATATGTCTGTCTGTCCGTTTCTCAGCAGCATTGCTCAGTGACCGTTTGTATTAGAAATTTGTAATTTCGTATAGATATACATATTAATCAGGCAGACAAACTCAAATCCTATAGTGTTGGGTATCGTTGAATAGGTATTTTAAAAAGAATGAGGGTCTCTGTAGAAAGTTTTTTTTATGTCAACTTTTTCGAAAATACCCTTCCAGAATAAAAAATAAATGTGTACCTTTATTTTTTAATCTGTGGGTCCGAAAAATATGAAAAAAAAAACAGCCTTAAAGAATACTTAAAAAAAAAACTATTTTGACAATAATCGGTCTGCCCTGCTAAGCATGATAGCGATATCTAAAAATAAAATTTATTGCAAACATGCACCTTCAATTCTATAGCTGACGATTCCATTTCCAAATGCCTCTATTTTTGAGATATCGCTATTATGCTTAGCAGGGCAAAGGTGCAGCTCAACCCTCCACTGAACATGGTCCGACATGTTCTTGGCCGGTTTTTATTTATACTGGTTATTTTCAATCTAAGAATTACTACGTAATTAAATAATCCAGGTTTTAGTCATATTTGTACAATTATAGTTTAGTTATTTAGTATCCTGGAATTAAATCTTGTTGAATCATGAAAATGTGCATACGAAATTAATCGGGCAGGCAACCGGCCGAAGTCAGACCGCGCAGTAATTCTATAAAACATAGCTACGAGGATTTGCTACGCTCGATTTTAATTGACTCCTCAACCGCCCCGTAGCACAATATGCGTGACAGATCCCAATGTTTAATAGTCGCACAACGCGAGTCGTTCACGGTTCCGGTGCCAGTTACGTGACTTGTTCATCGGTGTGACGAGTGACAAGTCATTCACACTTTCCTACTCGTTACGTTACCGAACCTCTGTCATTGCTCGCTGAGCATAATCGGTCAGGTACTCAAGGTACTGGTGGCCGCAGGGCAATAGAGCACCTATCTAATCTACAGGAGTATAATCGTAGGAACTCCCATACATGCTAATTGAATATGGCTAGTTATGTAATGGCCTTTTTCATTTGCGCCAACGTTCACGAAATGTGTTCATGAATATAAAAATATTAACAATTATTTTTAAAGTGAGATGATGACCTGTAGCCGTACCATGACTTTGCAAGTATCGGTAACGTTAGGTTTACGCGATACGTAAAGCAGGCTATCGTGCTCGCTCCGATATGTCAGTGTGATTGCGATAGTATGCATTACGCATCAAGTAAAACCTAACATATATTTTACTTCCCAATTCATGGTACGGCTACTGTTGTATAGTTGGTATAGAGGTAGAATGATGAAGGATACATAGGTAACTAGGGTTGCTAAAGGCATTACAATTTAAAAGTAAAATTGCATTTTGGCCTGTTGACCTCCCGCTATTCCTAATTATTTTACAATGCGGCAACTGGTACGTCTGTAACAAGGGTCTAGTTAAGATGTTACTAAATATTCTAAATAAGTTCTTTACCTTTCGATCAACATTTCAATCGGGGACAGCTACATGTCCAGGACTAAGTTTCCAAGTTACAAACAATTTGTGAAAGGTCTTGATCTTGATCTTGCTCAGCATCATAGAATCTACCAGCCTAGGGAAAAGGATAGGTAGTGATAATTTTATCTCACTGATATACTTATTTATCCGGGAATTGTGAAACAGGCCATCAATTAGTTTATTTACTATCATTTTCATGAGTTTTGTTAGTGCGCGGTTTTTTAATTTATATGGATACCAACAACTAGTTTTTCCATCTAGATATACCCAATTGTTCTTCTTCTTCCGAGCCTTATCCTATTTACTTGGGATCGGCTCTCCTTATATGGCGTCGCCAGGAGCTTCTATTTTGGGTCGTCTCAGGTGTTAAGTTTGCGACCTTAAGGTTCTTTTGGACAAGCGTCATCCATGTTGTCTTGGGTCTGCCACGTCCTCTAGGCTTTTCGCTTATCTCCAGCACCTTTCTTGTCATGTGGTCGGGTGAGCGCCTCATGACGTGGCCATACCATTGTAGTCGGTCTTCAGTGAGCTTGTCTTGAATCGGCCTCACTCTGAAGCTTCCTCTGACGTGTGTGTTTTTAATATGGTCAAGTAGAGTCACGCCTCCAGCCCAACGGAGCATCCTTATCTCCGCAGCATGCAGTTTGTCGGCGTGTTGTTGTTTGAGTGGCCAACACTCTGATCCATACATAACAATAGAGAATTGAGTATAAATATTAGATCCACCTGTATGCTGAAAATAATATAGTCATCATATAAGTTTTTAAGCTAATATGGTCATTGACAAATGACAGTATTAGAATGATTTAAAGCGGGATATTTACCGTGTAAATTGGAATTATTGAGCACCCGATATTTCGGCACTGTTGCAAATTCCGATTTCACTGAGTAATTGTCAGTTACTCCGTGAAGATGGCAAATAAGCCGTTTTACGTCATACATAATCATTTTAAAATATATACTATGCTTATAAATATGCATTGATTTTAATCATCTTTTATTTCATTGCAGGCCACGGCTGGCACGCTGCAGATGAAGGACACGAGGGTCTCGAGGACTCGCCAGTGAGCTTCGAAGGCGGAGACCACGGCAGCTACGGGCTCAGCAGCGAGGGCCAGGACTACGGGTCACATGGAGAGTATTAAGCCACCCTGTTGTTAAGCTCCTGATTCTAACGGATCGACTGACGCGTTCCACCGAGGCATTCTGTGAATGTTCTTTTAATGCAATCAATGTACACTTAGATACCTCAGTTTGGAAACGTTTTTTGTTTTCAATTATGTAGCTTTTCAGAAACGATAGTTATAGTCCGTGTGATACTACAAGCAATATTGATCACATTATGTAATACCTTAAAAACCTCCACCTCAAGGATAGTTCACGAAGTGTAACAAAGAAGTACAAATTGAGCTACGTAAAAAAATCTTAGGGTTTTGGTGAATTGCTGAAAACAGCAGAAATCCTTATCAAATCCGACCTTTTATAGCTTAAGAGTGTGTACAAAATATTATTGTTATGAAGTATCCTCGTGATACTTCAATGTTTGTTAAATCGTTTTAAAAGTTGTTGTGATTTATTAATTCCTGTTTTAAATGGGATATCGTTATTGATATTATATTTTATGTTTAAGATAAATCCTGATCGTTCTAAGTGTTTTATTTCGACTGCGGTCATTAGTCCTACCTTTTGATAAATGCTCGCCTCATCCGACGACTCTCATAGAACGACGCAAGTGCACAGATTACTCCGACCTATAAGTCATTTCGACAAGAAAAGATAACATACCTACAGGCGGCGATTATTAACCATTATTAACTACTTTGCTTATGATAGATAGTCAGTACTTTACCAATTTTGAATGACAAGCTATATTTTATACTTAAAAGAAAAATAGGTTTCCGTTAAATCAAGAAATGCTAGAACACGTGTAACTTTAAGTATTTTTTAAATACACTTTAATATACTTTTGAATCTTATAATGTCGATTATTCAGTAGTTTTTATTTACGACATTGTGAGTCTCTTTGGTTTACTATACCTAAAATATTACTATTTGCATAAATAACACAAATATTAAATTTGTACAGAGATGACTAAGTTTATTGTAACTTGCGACAGACCGTTGAAAATTGAGTTTAAACAAAACGGTACTGTGAAGAGTAAATCGGCCACAAATATTACGCAAAATAGTAAACATAAATATTAGCTACTCGTAGTTCATCTTTAATCATAGATATGTAGAAACTTTTTGATATATGCTGAAATTATTAATAAATATAAAATAGCTGACAAAGATAGAACAACTGTTATCAGTTACTATATGAAGGGTCCACAGAAAAAACATGTATAGTCAATTCAAATTTCCGAAGGAAAAACAACCTTAGTTTTAACGAAACAAGGTACAAATTTGCCCTGATTTTCATAAGATCTAGTCATGTTCTTTCCGTGGACATCAGCAACGATCCTTTAATGGCGCCTATAAAAAACCGGCCAAGTGCGAGTCAGAGTCGCGCATGAAATGTCCGTACCATTATTAAATTATCATCAATTATTAAATATCTATTTCATTATACATTTTAGTATACATTCTTACTAAGGAAACAAAAATAAGTACAGCGTCTGTGAAAACATATCACAGTTTACAAGATACAGCCTGGTGACAATAGAACAGACATACAGACAGACAGACAACGGAGTCTTAGTAAATAGGGTCCCGTTTTACCCTTTATGTACGAAACTCTAAAAACATAAAATTCAAGGAGCCTATGGAGTAGCAAAATACGAATATGTTATTCAATCCTCTATAATTTCTTTGGCATTTTATCTGATTTATTGTTTAGATTAGTATCCAAATATTACACAGTTGTTTTGTTTCACCCTCACCTAATACCTACACCTTTGCACCTTACTAGTTACACCTTTCCTTGCCAATAATACAAATCAATTTAATTAAATCAGTCAAATCTGCATGATTTGAAGTACCTACACCAAACATTCCGTAACATTTACTTTCTCTAGTAGTTTTTGACTTTTTCTGATATCTTCGTGTGGTCTGCAACCGCTATGACGCCATTCGTAACCGATCGAAAGTTACCTTCTTTTAATTTATTTTGTGTGCTGCGAGAAAACGTCTGGGCGGTCATTTGTTTCAAATAAAAGGAATAAGAAGCTTCGGGTCAATGCTCACGTAATATACGTCACTTGTTTCGGTAAAATGTCCGTGGACGTTCCAGTAATACATTTGTTTGTTCTCCGGATACTAGGGTATAAAACCGGTCGAGCATGAGTTGTTCTCGCACTACGTGGGTTTCCTACCTATTTTATAAATAAATAAATATCATGGGTCTTGCCTACACAAATTGACCTAAATTCACCTATTTTATAAATAAATATCATGGGTCTTGCTTACACAAATTGACCTAGTTCCACCTATTTTATAAATATATAAATATCATGGGTCTTGCTTACACAAATTGACCTAGTTCCATGGCCAGCTTAATCAAGGCTTGTTGAAGATACGTATATAACAGCCATAATGGTATCTATATACTTTAATACATAAACAACGAAGAAGGCTAACAAACAAATGCACAAATAGATGCCCTAACGGGGATCCAAATTCGAACCCGAGATCTCCAACTTCGCAGGTCACTATCATGCTCGATCGGCATTAAACACCCATTAGGAAATTATTTTCATAAATTTCGACTCCCTAAAATCTATTTGAAAATATTTTATTAGCAGCATAATAGGGAACTAATAGGTAGTATTATTTCACTTTAAAACGGATATTATGTAAATGAGGCGGCAGAACTTCAAAGTAAAAGACGAATTGCATGGCGTCTATGACATAAACCAAGAACTGTAAGTGTATATATTATTAGCTAGCGATTGGCAACTTGGCTACCCAAGTAACAAAAGCGAATCTAAAAAGGGGATATTAGATATCTAATAGACTTCGATTTGATTGTCTACCATAAGAGTAACATTGCCCCCAAGCTATCTTCAATAACGCTTATAGATAGTCTTTAGTAAAGTGGGCACAACCTTGTAACTATTCATAAGTCTCCCTCTAGAAACCACGAATAGACAGAGTTAAGAATTAAACATTTAGATTATAGACAAATAGTCTTAAGGCATTCTTCTAGAGTCTTTCTATACTATTTATAGACCACGATATGCACTAGTAGATGGTTAATAGATAAGCTTGAGAGCTAAACAGAAGTATTTACCTGAGAAGTTTTAAAACCAAATTAACTCAACCCTGCCAACCTTAAGAAAGATTTTAATAGAAATAGACAACGATACGTATAATGGCGCATAATATATCTCAAAAGAATAGTGCTAAGGTAATATTACAAAATGGCGCGACAAATTTCTAACTTCTTATTTCATGCGCCTAGTTTTCATCGGCTAATACTGATACTTAAACTTGCAAAACTTGGTGCGGATGAAAGTCTCTCGCTGAATTTGTATAAAACTCTCTTTAAATAAGAGCGCCCGCTTGAAATGTAATATTTAATAAAATATTAACCAAATATTAAAAAATATGTATATTTTGTTTATATGTTTAAGCCATTTGTTTCATTCATATATGTATATTAAAACGATTTGTTACAGAGAATATATTCATAAAAGTACAAAAACAAGCCAAAAAATAGTTCGCTACAATAATTTCACAAAATATTAGGCAGTAAAAATGGCGTCTAGTTAAACTTGTCTAGAAAAATGATTTCTTTAAAACAAACTTTCTAAAGAATAATCTGTAGTATAGCTCTAGTAAATGACAAAACTATTTTCACTTGTTGCAAACCAAACTTCCTAGTCGAGGAATAAACTGGTTTATGAGTGGTTTAAGATTACCTATAAACTGCCATTTTTGTATACTGTTTTAACTTCTCACAGTATTTCTAGACATCAATCAGAAAACTGGCATTTTGAGTGCGTTGTGTATCATTTTGGATGGATTAATGCAGAACGAATTCAAGAAGTTACTAAGTAAGTTTTTTATTTGTTGACAATATGAAATAATGTAATGGTATAGTCGCAACTTCGCGCCGCCGGCGTGCGCGCGTGCGGACTAGTCGCGAGACGCACGTCTTGACATGTTGAATTGTTTGGTGTATCCACGGTTCACGCGGCCGATTTGTAGCAGTTTTAACGTGTTATGTTTAGTTTTATCAGTGTATTTGAAGAGGGCGGAAAGTTTATTTTTTGTAGATCGTATTATATTAGGTAGATATATCTAAATTATCATATTCGTACCTATCTGTATAAAGTTTCCCCGATTTCTAAGAATGAACATTTGACACGCATTGTTTATTTATTTTTTATTTTTGTTTATTTGGTACACCAAACAGACAGATGGTATTTATAGGTAGATGGAACCATTTCCTAATTAAAATGATTGTCTAATCTTTATTTATTATTTTAATAATCTTACCCGCTTAATTCATGAGTCGCAAATCAGAATCGGAACTCCTTTTGCTCCTTCTCTGTATTTTCTTGCTGACTCTCCGACGAAAGCCACCAGATCTTTTAATTTGTTTTACTGTTTCCATTGCACAATTTGCATAATTGCATTAGCCGTGTGGTACCGGCATAGAATAGTACCACCCCATTTCTTCCCGTGGGTGTCGTAAGAGGCGACAAAGGAAAAAACGACAGATGGGCTGCAGCGTCTGGCGTTGTCTTATTTAAATCTACTGCGATCGCCAACCCGCATGCCAAACGTGGCGATTATGGCATCTACCCCCCTATGAAAGTCACAAACAATAAATGGCCCCGAGGTTCCGGCGACCCCCGGTGCCTTGACTTTGGGAGCAGTCAGGATACTGGTGGGGTCAGGGGTGCGAAGAATCACCGGCGAAGTCCCGGCTACCACCACCGACGACCTTTGGCCCTGGCAACATTTAACTGCCGAACACTGCGGACGGATGAGAAGGTTGTTGAACTGGAGGAAGAATTGAGCAGGTTACGATGGGACATCGTGGGGTTATCGGAAGTCCGAAGAGAGGGTGAGGACACGATAATTCTGAAGTCAGGTAACCTGCTCTATTTCCGGGAGGGCGACCAGCAGTCCCAAGGAGGTGTCGGGTTTATCGTCCACAAGTCCCTTGTGAACAATGTGGTGAAAGTCGAGAGTGTGTCGTCCAGGGTAGCGTGCCTTGTACTTAGAATGACGCAGCGATATTCGTTGAAGGTCATACAGGTATACGCACCGACTTCGACGCACTCCGACGACGAGGTCGAAGCTATGTATGAGGACATCTCAAGTGCCATACATAGCTCAAAAACTCAGTTCACCGTTGTCATGGGGGACTTCAACGCGAAGTTGGGCAAGCGAGACGGTGAAGAGCTGCGAGTGGGGCATTTTGGAGTTGGATGTAGGAATAGTCGGGGCCACTTGCTGGCTGGTTTCTTGGAGAAAGAAGGACTCTATCTGATGAACTCATTCTTCAAGAAACGAGAGCATAGGAAGTGGACCTGGATGAGCCCTGACGGTGCGACGAGGAATGAGATAGACTTTATCATGTCCACGAGAAAAGAGATATTCAATGATGTCTCAGTGATCAACGCCGTTAAAATGGGAAGTGATCACCGACTGGTTCGAGGCATATTGAATATTAAATTCAAGCTCGAACGATCACGACTGATTAAGTCTACGCTCCGCCCAGTACCAATCCAACTTACAAATCCCGAAAACTTTCAGCTGGAACTCCAAAACCGTTTCGAATGCCTAGGGAGCGAAGTGGACGATTATAACGATGGTTTCGTGGAAGCTGTTCATACGGTAGGGAGCAAGTTCTTTAAGACGCATCGAACTCGCAGCACCAGAAAGCTGTCAGACTTCACTCTTGAGCTCATGAACGACAGACGTGAGTTGATTATTCAGTCCTCGAGTGATGCTTGCGTGCTCCGGAGGCTCAATAGGCAGATCTCGAAGTCTTTGAAGCGTGATATTCGCCAATATAACATTGCACGTGTGAAGTTGGCAATAGAACGCAATAGAGGCTCTAAAGTATTTGCGAGGGATTTGTCCATTGGGTAGAGCCAATTGAGTAAGCTGAGGACTGAGGATGGAAGACTCGTTACAGCCAGGTCTGAGCTCCTGAGGGAGGTCGAGCAGTTTTATGAACAGCTATACACGTCGACCCGAGACCCCGTTATGAATCTAGCTGGAGACCCTAGAGCAAGATTAACCCGACACTATACCGAAGACATCCCGGACGTCAGCCTGTACGAGATTAGTGAGGCTCTCAAGCAACTCAAACATGGCAAGGCCCCGGGCGATGACGGAATCACAGCCGAACTCCTGAAGGCAGGTGGTAAACCGGTTCTCAAAACCTTTCAGAAGCTGTTCAATTCTGTCATTCACGAGGGGATAACGCCAAAAGCTTGGAGCAGGAGTGTGGTGGTGCTATTTTTCAAAAAGGGTGACACCACTCTACTGAAAAATTACAGGCCCATCTCACTCCTGAGCCATGTGTACAAGTTGTTCTCGAGAGTCATCACGAACCGTCTCGCACGTAGGCTGGATGACTTCCAACCTCCCGAACAAGCTGGTTTCCGGAAAGGTTTCAGCACCGTGGACCACATACATGCGTTGCGGCAGGTTATACAGAAAACGGAAGAATATAACCTGCCCCTGTGCCTAGCATTCGTGGACTACGAAAAGGCCTTCGATTCGATCGAAATATGGGCTGTGCTGCAGTCTCTTCAGCGGTGCCAAGTCGACTATCGGTACATCGAAGTATTGAAGTGCTTGTACGGAAACGCCACAATGTCGGTCCGCCTCCAAGACCAGAACTCGAAACCGATTCCAGTGCGACGGGGTGTCAGACAAGGAGATGTAATATCCCCAAAACTGTTCACCGCTGCACTGGAAGATGTTTTTAAGGTTATGGAGTGGGAAAGACGCGGCATCAATATAAACGGCGAGTACATCACGCACCTTCGATTTGCCGATGACATAGTCGTTATGGCTGAGACCGTTGAAGACCTCAGAACAATGCTCAATGACCTCAGTGGAGCCTCCGGACTAGTTGGTATGAAGATGAATTTGGACAAGACGAAAGTCATGTTCAATGCTCAAGTAGTACCATCTCCCGTTACAGTCGGAGGCTCTACTCTCGAAGTTGTTGACGAGTATGTCTACCTGGGACAAACTGTTCAGTTAGGTAGGTCCAACTTTGAGAAAGAGGTAAATCGTCGAATCCGACTTGGCTGGGCAGCGTTCGGGAAGTTGCAAAAAATCTTCTCATCGAATTTACCGCAGTGTCTTCAGTCAAAAGTCTTTGACCAGTGTGTGTTGCCAGTGATGACTTACGGTACGGAGACGTGGGCGCTCACTATGGGCCTGATCAAAAAGCTCAAAGTCACTCAAAGGGCAATGGAGAGAGCAATGCTCGGAGTTTCCTTGCGTGATCGAATCAAAAACGAGGAGATCCGCAAGAGGACCAAAGTAACCGACATTGCTCGCAGAATTGCCAGACTCAAGTGGCAGTGGGCTGGGCACATCGCCAGAAGATCAGATGGCCGATGGGGCCCGAAACTGCTGGACTGGCGACCACGTACCGGAAGACGCAGTGTGGGCAGACCTCCCACAAGATGGTCCGACGACCTGGTCAAGGTCGCGGGAACCCGCTGGAGGCAAGCAGCGCAGAACCGGTCATATTGGCGATCATTGGGGGAGGCCTATGTCCAGCAGTGGACGTCTTTTGGCTGAAATGATGATGATGATGATGATTGCATAAAGCCAGCTGATCTAGTAAAATTGCACTTATTTACATTATCTTTAAGCAAATAAACACTGGAACCACTATTTCACTAACATATTATTAGACTTACTGAAAGATATCTACAACAGTAGTTTATGTAGACTTTAGTCTTTTTATAAACAAACATGAGAGTACCACTAGCTAATACGGAATATCTGTAGAAGGGAAGGGGGGAA
>JALPQI010014155.1:0-23077 GCA_025490895.1 Thaumatotibia leucotreta
AATGAGTATTCTCATTTCAGATCCAAGGCCAACTGCAGGTGTCACAAATGACCGACGAAACTTTTTATAGAAAACATGTTGCCAACACTAGTGATATTTTATAAAAACTGTATATTGACACAGATAGTAACTACTAAAACCAGAAAGAATAAATAAAAATAATATGAAATGATGTAAATAAAACACTGAATTTATGAATTGATCTGTTTTCTTTATCTATGTATTCCGCGCGTGATTAGAATGGGGAAGGAATCTAATAATTAAAGTGACTAGAAATATCAAATATATTAACTATACATATATGAAAACTTGTCTGAGGTCATAGAATAGATTCCGTCCCAATCTGATTGTACACCTATTAGGTCATCCAGGTCCGGTTTTTTGTAGTATGGTCTATTCCACATTGACCATGCAAAAAAATACCGGAACTGGATGCCATAACATCACCTGAAAACGTTTTTAAGTAAATAAATAAGGTTACCAAAATTAAACCTAGGTGGGCTAGTTCAGGGGCCAATACCACAAAACTTTACAAGCATACAATTCTACAAAGTTGACAACTATTTTGTATGGGAATTTATACAATTTTGTAGAATTTGTACGCTTGTGAAGATTTGTGGGATAGGCCACAGGCATTACTGGAATAATTGTGATTATAGGTAAAGTATCAATAAAAAAAAGTCTTATAAAGCAAAAAATATATATCTTAATATTACGAGATTTGAACCTTGGGTCCTCATGAATATGCGTCAGACGGTCATCCAACTTAGATTAATCCAAGTTCAAAACACGTTCCGAAGAAATAAGCAATCAGTTTCGTCAACGAATAAGGGTTTGAATGTGTGTGTGTGCATACTTCGCAAGCGCGACAGCGTTTTCGTATTTATTCAAATAAACTTATTTTGTAAATTAAACCTCATCTGAAATTTAGTTGGCCACATTAGAAATAGCAGTTTATTTTAGGCAAACACATCACTTATTAAAAATATTTCCATTATCATACATAAAATTTATAAAAATACGTAGAATTCGCACCAGCTAGGCACTGTAACGCCATCTATTGGCGTAGTAGTGCCTAGCTGACCGTGACATTCCACCTTAAAGGTTTGAATGTGGTCTCTGGAAATACCGCGGAAGGCAGTTCATTCCACAGTTTGGCTGTTCGAGGCAGAATAAAGTCAAAGTAGAAAATAAACAAAATAGAAAAATAGCAATTAAAAATAATCACATCAACTAGGCAATTTGTCTACAATTCATCGTGTTAAAAAATAAATATGTTACATGATTCCAAATATGATACTAGTTGATTAAAGCTTTAACAGAATGTACTGCAAAATCCTTTACCTTTGATTTCCACGGACACTTCCGGTTAAGTATACACTCAACCATTTTGGAACCCTGTAGGCCTCTAGAACCTTGTCAAAATGGCTATTAGTAAGAGATTTCTTACAATCTGATTCTTAACGTCACTTTGACAAGGTTACCGAGTCGCCTGGGGATCCAATTGATTGACTTACATAAAGTACCGTATTTATGAATGACAATAGAGTGTAGGAAAATGTATAAATATTATCAACAGGGGGCAGCACCCCGTCAGCATCTCCAACACCTGACGAGGCAACTGAAGCGAGGTACGAGGCAGCAGAGGCCGGCCACGAGGCAAGCGGAGCGAGCGACGAGGCAAGCGGAGCGAGCGACGAGGCAAGCGGAGCGGCCTACGAGGCAAGCGGAGCGAGCCGCGGGACAGGCGGGGCGAGCCGCGAGGCAAACCTTACAAGCGGTGCGGAGTGCGGTGGCGAGGGGCACAGGCAAGCAGGTATGTCATAACATAACTACATCTCCCTCAGGCGCCGTTAAAAAAACAGTTATTGTAGAGTTTAAATGCAATCCAGATCCAAGAACAGCTAACACTTATCCCACCGTAATAAGCAAGTCAGCTATAAGAGGGTGTTAATAATAATCACCAAATTAAAAATTTAAAAAAACCGACTTCAACCGGTTTCTCCAAGATTCCCGATTTGTTTCCATCATTGGTTTCCTCAAATCCTACTTTCTGAATGCAAATTCTTGTAAATGAATGAAAATTACCAAAAGCGCCATACATGTACCTATAACATTTGAAGAGATCCCTCGATTTCTCCAGGATCCCATCATCAGACCCCAACTTGGTGCCAATAGGACCATCTCGGGGTAATACACGTTCGATCACAAAAAGAAATTTTAGAATCGGTTAACTATTCTCGGAGATATCAGGTAAACATACATACAACAAAAAAAAAAAAAAAATTCAGTCGAATTGAGAACCTCCTCCTTTTTTTGAAGTCGGTTAAAAAAGACACTTTCCCAGCTATGAGCTATAAATGTTGCCATGTCTCTTTTCTCCACACGGGAGCGCTCATAGCTTACTCTTTCGCGGTGGGGTCAGTGCCTAAATTACCTAATCCATCAAAGACACTCCACTCGAAAACATGGTGGAAAATGTGACCTGACAGCAAAAATAGGTCGGACACGACTCGTGGACCTCCGGATGGCAAAAAAATATGATTTTGTGAATCTTAGCCTGTCCGGTTTAGCATGAGGCCAGACGACTGTAATATTTTGAGTTTTGAGCCGTTAATTTCGGTTGCTGCATACATCGGGTCACGTGACTATGTGACACGATGTACGCGACCGAATTTACGCGCCACAAAACTCAAAATATTGCGGTCGTCTGGCCTCAGCCTTATAATATGAATACAAGGGGTAGACAAAAGGAACCATTTCTCTCCCTTGTTGAATTGCATATTGAATGTAGTATGTATTATGTTGCAGTGATCTGGTGGCTGGGGGCCGCGCTGGCGGGCATGGCGGTGGTGACCGCCTTTCTGGCTGCAGTCGTGAGACGATTTATTGTAAAAGGTAAAAACCAGGTACCGAATGTATGTACCTACACACTCCGGCAATGAAAACGGCTCAGGTGGTTTTTTTCATAGAAAATAATGTAAACATGGAGATATGAAATATTAAAAAAATAAATTATAGTGTAGGTAAAATCTATTTTAAATCAGGTTGTATTGGAATTTCCCTAAAGGGTTTAGCAGCCTTACCGAACAAGCGGTGCCTTTCCCCACGGATGAGGTCAATATTTTAGGTGGTGTACTAGCAGGACCTAAGAATACTCCATGCTTAATATCAGCTCTAGATCTTCTTTTGTTTCAGAGTTATTCAAGATAATGTAAAAAATACAGGGTGTCGTTGAAAGTGGCATATTTCGAGAACTGTTCAAGTTAGATCAACCAAACAAAATTGTGTTTGATAACAATAAAATAAACTACACAATGCACATTTTTCACCTGCATCTTGTCCTTATTTTTCGTAATAAAAAACAGAGTTCTTGTTTTTTTTCCATATTTTTTTTTATTTCACGCGGAGGTTCACCTACAAAAAAAATATGCATACATAGCCACTAATGTCCACTGTATACATAAATAAAAATATTTCCGTAAATCATCGTGTAAGTAAATCATCACACTTACCGCACAAAATATCATTGAGGTAAATTGACTTATTAGTACATTTGCTATACAGGGTGGTCCAAACCTTGACGTCAAAAACATTTTTTTAGATTCTCTACGTCATGGGCTATCAGAATATACCCCATGTATGTTAGCCGATTTTTTGTAGTTTTCGAGTTATGAATTTTTGAAAAAATTTTTAGAGAAATACTGAAATGAAGAAAGGCCATAGTCGGATTTTCATAGTAAGTCAGCCTTTAAATCAACCAGACTCTAGTATTTTTTTGTGAGTACCTCTTATGGTGAAGAATATTTCTGCTGAGTATCAACGTCCTATCGGTGACAGTTTTTGACTTATGATTTTTTTTAGTTTTTTCTTTAATGTGTTGTATCTCAGTATGTATAAAAGCGAATTGCTTCAAATTTTGAAATAATGTTCTTTATTTAGATATGCATCGAATTTAAAAAAATGAATGTCGATTGTCGTATAAAAAAAAGAAAAAAAAAGACCAAAAAATTTTTCATATTTTTTTTGTGTACCTATGAAGTAGTGACACCTCTATTTTCTTTTTCTAATTATAGACCATACATTGGCCTACTAGTTGCCTAAGTATCAAAATTTTCCAAGCGGTACTTCTTACCAAAAATCGGCAATATGTGTGGTCAAGTTCTGCATTCAATCGGTGTTTTTCAATGTAGTATACAAACTCTTCATTTATATTTGAGTTTTCTTATCAGGTTATCTTATTTAAGAGTAAATGCTAATGACAACTTAATGTCATCATGATGCAAGCTGTTTATTTCATTATTAATCGGCCGTTTACCATTTTATTTGATATATATATATATATATATATATATATATATATATCAAATAAAATTGAATATATATATATATATATATATATATTCAAGAAATATATTATTTTTAATGAATATCTCATAAATAATATCGAATTACGCTAGTTAAAATAATAAACGGCCGATTAATAATGAAATAAACAGCTTGCATCATGATGACATTAAGTTGTCATTAGCATTTACTCTTAAATAAGATAACCTGACAAGAAAACTCAAATATAAATGAAGAGTTTGTATACTACATTGAAAAACACCGATTGAATGCAGAACTTGACCACACATATTGCCGATTTTTGGTAAGAAGTACCGCTTGGAAAATTTTGATACTTAGGCAACTAGTAGGCCAATGTATGGTCTATAATTAGAAAAAGAAAATAGAGGTGTCACTACTTCATAGGTACACAAAAAAAAATATGAAAAATTTTTTGGTCTTTTTTTTTCTTTTTTTTATACGACAATCGATATTCATTTTTTTAAATTCGATGCATATCTAAATAAAGAACATTATTTCAAAATTTGAAGCAATTCGCTTTTATACATCCTGAGATACAACACATTAAAGAAAAAACTAAAAAAAATCATAAGTCAAAAACTGTCACCGATAGGACGTTGATACTCAGCAGAAATATTCTTCACCATAAGAGGTACTCACAAAAAAATACTAGAGTCTGGTTGATTTAAAGGCTGACTTACTATGAAAATCCGACTATGGCCTTTATTGATAAAAAAAACTATTGGGTTTTTTAAATATTTTCTTTTTGTGAAAGTATTACTACAAATAAAGCACTTACTGACAAAAAAAATTAGCGTCCTCACTTTGATAAAAGTAGGATAAAAAATACCAAATTCAAAATTTTACGTTAAAAACGCATCAAAATAGCATTAATGTAGGTAAAAAAAAAAATAAAACATATCCCAAGGATTTTTGGTAATCTAAAGACTGCCCTAGACCTTAAACCTTCCTAAAAGCAAAAAAAAAAGTGATACTTAATGATGAGGATTTTTCGGATTAGTCGGTCAAATAAACTTAAAAAAAAGCTTCTAAATTTTTTATTTCAAAATAAAGTAAAATTTCGTCTGTTTCGTTGTTCTCATCAATAAACAAAAACAGAAAATACACGAAAACTCAATTTGTGTACTTATTCAAGTATTTTTTTACTACTTTAAAATTTTAAGCTTTTTTGAGTTTATTTGACCGACTACTCCGAAAAATCCTCATCATTAAGTATCACTTTTTTTTGCTTTTACGAAGGCTCAAGGTCTAGGGCGGTCTTTAGAATACTAAAATCCCTTGGGATATGTTTGTCAGAAGGACAGCCGAGAACGGGGGAGCGAATATTTAATTTCTATCTACTGATCGTATCTACTTACAAAGGTGAATACTATGCATGGACGCACATAATTAAACACAAGGTAAATTACAATCTTTTATTATACTGGTTCACAAATGATAAACCTCTGTCGTGAGAAGAACCAGCAAGAAACTCAGACGGTTTTACATTTTCCAAACTTTAAATAATCACAACAAGTACACACTTAAAACAAGACTATTTACAACACTATAAACTATACTGATAGAAAACGACTGGAGAGTTATAAGCTTGCGTCCATGCATCATTTACTCAACCCTGGAATGCTTTATTCCAACTCTAAATCAAGAATGAATCCCTGAACACTGCGCTAGTGACCTTTTATACCGTGCGCTCACAAACTACTCCTTCATAGGCGGGTAGATCCCAACATGACGTTTAATGTCTACCTGCATGGACCAAGCAAAGAACATCTCAAGCAAAACATTGCTTATCGTTTTCTAGATTTTATCACTCTTAACAAATTAAATGTAAACATTGCAAATAAGACTATTCTTATTGTAAATGAGACTATTCAGACGTTCGACGACTCGACATGTCGTACACGTCTGCGCCAACTGAAGCATGTCTCCGACACGGCCATACTGACAAGACAAGCGTCCTCGCTTGTATCTGAAACAAACACGTACACCAGTAGTCTTTGTTACCACTCGGTCACTCCTGACCAAATTATCTGTCTACATAAAATCATCTCAACTAAAGAAAAATTATTTTAATCTTTGCAACTGTATTTAGGATCACTTATGGTCAATTAATTACCACCAATTTCAAATCTAGAGCAAACAAGTATCATCTGGCTTTCGTAGCCACATTTTACGTAAAACATTACAGAAAACTTTCGGAGGAACATAATGTCATTGGTTATCACATAACCACACACACTACGCGCATCCCCAAGGGATCGCTGATTCATCCCTATGACACTACGGTCTCTAAAACGGGACCTCCGCCAGAGCCTGTCGCGCACCGCGTACCCACGGACTACTCACAGGCAGACACAACGGGCTACGGCTACGATCAAGCCTCTGGTACGGTCGACCCATTCTGACCTCAATACATAATGGGATAGAAATGACTACTGTTAAATTTTACGAAATCAAATTGGAAACAATTTTACACACGACCATTTCACACTCCTCTTCTATAACCTGTTAGAGGATCGTAGGAACATCTTACAATCGTCCACATGATTCTATACACATCTACCACTGTACGTAGTAAGGTACGCAGGTAAAACCACCAACTGTTATCAGAAATACTATAAGCAAACTCGTCGTCCTCAGCAATGTACACAGGAAAACAATCTACAGTCATCAACATGTCACAAAACACCCGCTATCCGAGTAAAGTACACGGACACATCTATAACCTTCAGCGCAGTCACTGACTGACCTGAGTTTAACTGACTGACCTGAGTAAATAAAGTTTGCAAGAACACACTTTAACTCTTAACATCATTGTTGGCAAGCTCATCATCCACGACCTTAGCAAGGTACGCAGGAATACCATCTACAGTCACCATTAATACTGTAGGAACACTTCATCTACGACCTCAGCGAGGTACGCAGGAATACCATCTACAGTCACCATAATACTGTAGGCACACTTCATCCACGACCTCAGCTAGGTACGCAGGAACACTGTCTACAATCATCACATGATTGTACGAAAGCCATCCACAGTCACCAAACTGACTGTGGGCATACTCTGAAGCCAACTTATTACTTTGTCCAACATACGATTTACAACATTCGTCATCACGTTTGGGATTTTGACAAGACAATGTCAAAAATCATGCCAGTCTTTAGGCAATTAACACCCCGGCACATTTTTACCCCCAGAACGTAACGGTATACCAAAAATTCACATCTATCATCACGTCATCAAATATCACTCAGTTACATTTCTTGAAAACCAAGTTCTGTTTTACCAATTAAAAGTCATAATGATTTAAACTAAAGAGTCAATCCCTCGACTCAAACAAAAACGTAAATTACTCAACCAGGTTACACCATAACCATGCACCTGATTCAATTTCTGTCCATGGGCTTGTTAGGATCCAATAACCCATCAGAAGTTAACCATTTCAGCCGCGTAAGTGCTACTCCTCGCAAAGAGTATACTGCACAAAAAAAGCAGTTCACGTGCACCTTTTACATGCTCCGGAACTTCCGATGCGATTATTAGATCACGCTCAATCCATCGAACTTGCTCTCAGTCCATTGAAAGCTCAAATGACATAAGAACTCATTAAATTTAACAATTACCCTTTCCGCATTTAAAGTAGTTAATACAAAATTAAATGCCACAATTCAGTATCATATTTTCTTTAGGTACTCATTTAATCAACTAAGGGAATTAAAATCAACTCCATTAACATTTGAAACAGACTAGCCAGTCTGTCTATGTACTTACTACTTTACTAGCTAGTAACCGACATAGTTCTACAATAGTAAAAATGAAACACTTCACTTCAACACAACAACAAATGGGTTGCAGTACTCACAGCAGTTACAATACTCCAGATGCTACACCGAGCAATAGAGTCTTAACAACCACCTCCATGGCTGTCGGACAATCAAAACGCATTGACCACTTACACCATTAAACCAAACGCACGCCACTCACAGTCGTGGCCGCACTGAGACGGAAAAATAGATCCGATTTTACACCTACGACTACGAATGATAAATGGTGTATGTAGTCCGAGAAAACTGAACCCAACAAAAATGTAAAAAGTTTCATTCCACGATTGCAAACTATACGATTGCAAAGTATAATGACTAATTCTAGTACCCACCATTTTAATTGAACTAGGTAGTCAAACTGAAACTATTGACGGTCCAAATAATAAGAAATGATTATCATCATCATCACCATAACCATCATCATCATCACAATAACCATCTTCATCATCATAATAACCATCATCAACATCATAACCACCATCATGATCATAACAACCATCATCATCATAACAACCATCATCATCATAACCACCATCATCATCATAACCACCATCATTATCATAACCACCATCTTCATCATAACTACCATCATCATCATAACCACCATCATCATCATCATAATCATCATCATCACCATCATCTCCACCATCATCATCATCACCACCATCTCCACCATCATCATCACCATCTCCACCATCATCATCATCATCTCCACCATCATTATCATCACCACCACCTCCACCATCATCATCATCACCACCACCAGCATCATCATCATCATCACCACCATCATCATCACCACCATCATCATCATCATCACCATCATCATCACCATCATCACCATCATCATCATCATATATCAGAAATTGTTAAAATAGATCTCAATGCGTTTAATAAAACTTCAATAAAGTCTTTAACAAACTTGCGTAACCTTACGTTATCGCTGTCTAATTTAGTTTTAATGTTGCATTTCTTGCTCAAGTTTTAACTCTATAGAATCGAAAGGGTAGAAGCCCTCGATGACTCAACAACATTAGCTCAGGGCTCAAATAGCTCAACAAAATGTGAACTCCTCACCGGATTGACAACGTGTCTACACCACGCGCTGCACACCACGTGTTCACGGTAGGCAGCAGCGACACCAGTCATCAGCCTCTGGCACGCCGTCGGGACATGATGACAGCAATAACTTGCAGGCCGGCAGCTCGCTCCAATTCACCATGTTGAACTGTAATCAACAAATTGTACGGTATCAGTTTTATGACAGAGATATTTTGCACGCGAGCTCTCAATTTAACCTGATCACAAAAATAAAAAGTTGAGGTTAGGGTATTGGTATCTTTTGGTAACTTTGTATTAAAATAATAATGGGCTTCACTTTACTACAACCAAGTTAATCTCGCAAATAATAAAACGTTTTTGATAACACAAAAACTTCACGCTAAAATAGAAATGCCAAACTGTTATTTTTTTAAATTAATGCTTCGAATTTTGCAGTAAAACAATTGGAACGAAACCTGTCCTTTTATTTCCATTGCTCCAAAAGTAACTCCCGAAGAGCTGGAGTCTTCATTCTTCTTCATTTCTTGGACATTTCGCAAGAATTTGCGGTAGTTTCATCGCAACAGCATAGTCATCCTGAACGGAACTTCTGGCTACTATGAACGTGTTGTTCTTGAAATTGAAACATCCTTAGCTCGTTTCATTGCCACAACATAGTCATCAGTGTCATCACGAACGAAATCATCACGAAACATTCTGTAACATAAATTTCACACGCATAGAAAACTTAAAAAAACAGACATAAGAAATCTCTAATCAATTTTTGGTAGACCACAAAACAAAACCACAAAATCAGAAAAGTAACAAGTATGAGCCATGATATTCTTTGAAATTATTTAAATTACTGTTTTTTTTGAAGTGGGTGGGGTACCTACCCACACGTATTGCAACAATAGAAATTCCATAAAAAAACTAACTTGATATCTCAAATTACGTCTCGAAACAGACTTGGCTTCAAAAGATACGAGTAGTTTACACCTTACACCAAATAAAAAAGAAACGATAGTTCAACCTTACCGACTGTCGATGATTTCAAACCTCACTCTTTACGTGTGGTACATTTACCATCACCACTTATTGTAGGCGATTATTCAGCATCCCACTTTCTGATGTCAGAAGGACAGCCGAGAACGGGGGAGCGAATATTTAATTTCTATCTACTGATCGTATCTACTTACAAAGGTGAATACTATGCATGGACGCACATAATTAAACACAAGGTAAATTACAATCTTTTATTATACTGGTTCACAAATGATAAACCTCTGTCGTGAGAAGAACCAGCAAGAAACTCAGACGGTTTTACATTTTCCAAACTTTAAATAATCACAACAAGTACACACTTAAAACAAGACTATTTACAACACTATAAACTATACTGATAGAAAACGACTGGAGAGTTATAAGCTTGCGTCCATGCATCATTTACTCAACCCTGGAATGCTTTATTCCAACTCTAAATCAAGAATGAATTCCTGAACACTGCGCTAGTGACCTTTTATACCGTGCGCTCACAAACTACTCCTTCATAGGCGGGTAGATCCCAACATGACGTTTAATGTCTACCTGCATGGACCAAGCAAAGAACATCTCAAGCAAAACATTGCTTATCGTTTTCTAGATTTTATCACTCTTAACAAATTAAATGTAAACATTGCAAATAAGACTATTCTTATTGTAAATGAGACTATTCAGACGTTCGACGACTCGACATGTCGTACACGTCTGCGCCAACTGAAGCATGTCTCCGACATGTTTTATTTTTTATTTACGTAAATTAATGCTATTTTGATGCGTTTTTAGCGTAAAATTTGCTTTTACGAAGGCTCAAGGTCTAGGGCGGTCTTTAGAATACTAAAATCCCTTGGGATATGTTTTATTTTTTATTTACGTAAATTAATGCTATTTTGATGCGTTTTTAGCGTAAAATTTTGAATTTGGTATTTTTTATCCTACTTGTATCGAACTGAGGACGCAAATTTTTTTGTCAGTAAATGCTTTATTACAAAAAGAGACTATTGAACATATTGTGAAAACACAAATCAAATTATTTATTAACTAAATATTTTGATTTGTACTTTTAATTTTTCTCCAGTAGTCACACTACTTAATACTATATAAATTTTAAATATTAGATGTCATATATATTAGATGTTATATATTAGATGTCACCTATGTCCATAGGTGATCTTGGTCGTTTTTCTTTGGTATATGACATCTAATATTTAAAAAAAGAGACTAGTTAAAAAACCCAATAGTTTTATTTTTATTAATAAATTCCTTCATTCCAGAATTTCTCAAAAAAAAAATTGAAAAATGAATAACTTGAAAACTACAAAAAATCGGCTAACATACATGGGGTATATTCTGATAGCTCATAACATGAGGAATCTAAAAAAATTTTTTTGACGTCAAGGTTTGGACCACCCTGTATAAAAGAGAGATAAACATTTAACACATAGTATTGTTTTGGACATTTGATTTGTTGCATTTTCTGTTGGAAAATGGAAAACTTTATGTGTAAGCCTTGTGAAAAAACGTTAAAAAATATATGTGGAAAGAAAAAATGCATACTAAATTGACAAGAGGCTGATTTATATAGCACTAATAAGTCAATTTACGTCAATGATATTTTGTGCGGTAAGTGTCAAGAGATTGTATACCTACATACTAACTTATGTTCACACTGCACTGGTACTTTATTTGTATGCCAGTAACGACTACTTCTGAAATATTTTTTTTTTTGGCATGACGCACGATGATTTACGGAAATATTTTTATTTATGTATACAGTGGATATTAGTGGCTATGTATGCATATTTTTTTTGTAGGTGTACCTCCGCGTGAAATAAAAAAAAATATGGAAAAAAAAAACAAGAACTCTTTTTTTATTATGAAAAATAAGGACAAGATGCAGGTTAAAAATATGCATTTTGTAGTTTATTTTATTGTTATCAAACACAATTTTGTTTGGTTGATCTAACTTGAACAGTTCTCGAAATATGCCACTTTCAACGACACCCTGTATATTTTACATTATCTTGAATAACTCTGAAACAAAAGAAGATCTAGAGCTGATATTAAGCATGGAGTATTCTTAGGTCCTGCTAGTACACCACCTAAAATATTGACCTCATCCGTGGGGAAAGGCACCTCTTGTTCGGTAAGGCTGCTAAACCCTTTATAAATAAACCCAAAAAAACTATAAAATTGTCGTTAGGTCGGTTTGTATAGACAAAAATGTAGACCGTTTAAGATAGCCACCTAAAATGTATGGTAAATCGAGTTTTTTAATCATGACTATCATGAGTTGCTATTTTTATATCTACGGAGTCATCTGACGAAAAAGTTTCGAGTTTTTCGGGTCGGGTGAAAACTTCAGGGAAATTCCAATACAATCTGATGTTAAAAACAGTTCCAAACTTGTATTATAAATATTTATTTTAAATATTTGTAATCAGCATGTTTCCAGTATTTTCTATGAAAAAATCCGCCTGACCCGTTTTTATTGACCGCGAGTGTACTTTCATGGTTAGAGGTCGAAACTACAGGGCGAAAACTTTAACAAAACTACAAAACTGATATTGGAAAACTTTATCAAAGAAAAATACGAATGCTATTGAAAAATATGTAGGTATCCAATTTTATTGCCTATCTCGGAATCTTGAATTTACAATGTTTGGGTGTGTTTGGATATTTTATCGATGTATGTGCTCTTTCATGTACACTTGACAAGTTTTGATAAAATTTTGCACCTACAGTTCCGATTTCTATTCATGTTTTTATCATCATTTGTTTAGCAGAAACGTCTGCGAACGAAATAAACAATCATCGAAAATAATCAAATATTTCACTCGCTTTATCAAGACCTGGGGCCCGTTTCTCGAAAGCCTGTAACTTGTAATACAAGTGGAAGTCTCTTTTTGACACTATCAATTAGATAAGGACTTCCGCTTGTATTACAAGTTACAAGCTTTCCAGAAATAGGCCCCAAGAACTCGCGACCTAACTCTTTTCATCAATAATCGCATCGCTTCTTGAGTACATTATTATTGCGGTAGATGTCGCTAGGTGGCTAGATAGGAGAGTGTGTAGGTAATGCTCACTTTATGTGCAGTCACGTCTGACAATATGTATATAATGCCCATGGCACATACCGATATATATATATCCCATAACACATTATTTACAATTGTATTATATTTATTGTATAACGCAACTATGTAGCACTGAGAAGAAGTTTCGAGATTAATTAAGATGCAACATTCCTATTGGCAGGGTGCAAAGCGGGTGGAGGGGGTAGCCGAAACGATCGCCGCGCTCGCTGCGGCTAAAATTGACATTATGGTCGCCGACTTCAGCTGTCAAATCCATACTGCAGCAAATATTTTCTCATCGTTTTCAGATAAATATTTAATATGGGCCTAGTAAGGTGTGTTATTGTTAATTGCAATAGCACCATGAAGAACAGTAACTGTAAATTTTACCGATTTAACTGTTTTCATTATTTATGAAGTATATAAGTGCTGCAATGTGCTTGCATTTCCCACTCTTATTATAAACGCAGTCGCACGAAACACTCTCTACATGAGAATTGGTGTTTAGCTGTAAGTAAATTTATTTGTTAGAGAATAGAAAAAAATTTTATTGAACGGTATCGAAACACAAAAATCGGCTTACATAATACTTACAAACAAAGTTGTCTTGTACGCCGTTGCTGTCACTGAAGCTTGGCGAACCACTCGGGATTTGATAATACGGGACATGTCTTCTTGGCGAATATCTTCAACCTCGAGAACATGCCCAGCTTGCACCAATTTCATCCCTTTATTCATCGTCTCCGGTTGGAAAACGATGTCGTGCGTGATGGCACGAAACCCCGTTTTAGTTATGAGTAGGCTCATTTCTAACCGAAAACAACAATATTAATGTTATTAGCGATAATGTTACTGACTGCAATTGTCCAAAATTGCCTTATATATTAAAATAACACAAAATTTAATTAATATTTTTCAAAATATTTACTTACTTCCCGCTTGAATGCGGCGACTATAATGTCTAAAATGGCCACCTGTTAATGGCGCTGTCATCGCGCACGGTGCCAATAGAGAATGCGTTCTTACGTATATTCAGTCAGCCTCCGTAGCCTAGTTGGTAGTGACCCTGCCTACGAAGCTGGAGGTTCCGGGTTCGAATCCCGGCGAGGGCATTCTTTGTGTATTTATTTATCACAAATGTTTGTTCCTTGGTCATGGCTGTCTATGTATTTAAGTATCTATATGTATCTATCTATTATATATATCGTCGCCTGGTACCCACATCACAAGCCTTAATTGAGCTTACCGTGGGACTAGGTCGATTTGTGTATGATGTCCCAAGATATTTATTATTTATTATTTATTTATATTATATTACGGGAAATTAAAATTAACAAACAATCTCCCACAACATGAGCCGCAATACATACATATCAGATATTTTATCAGTTCCAAGACCTAATCGTACGTGTAAATACTTGGTTTTTCAGCACGCGAATTAAGACAGAACAATAGTCGGCTGGTTGAAGAGGTACAAAGGATGGAGACAAAAATAAGACTAGAGGAAGAGATGAAGAACCGACTGGCCTACCATCTGCCGGAAGAGGCCTACGACCGTGAGTCACCGACCACAACCACTTTATTATCGCTTGACTAAAGTTTGACTGAAATTGACAAATTAATAAAAATAGTACGTGCTAGCCTCCTTGCCTTTATGCTGACCTAATATACGCATTATAATGCGTATATGGTACACGGCCAATTCATGGGTTAAAAGTCATCATCATCATCATCATCATATCAGCCGAAAGACGTCCACTGCTGAACGTAGGCCTCCCCTAAAGATTGCCACAATGACCGGTCCTGCGCCACCCGCATCCAACGGACTCCTGCGACCTTCACCAGGTCATCGGTCCACCTTGTGGGGGGCCTACCCACGCTACGCCTTCCGGTACGTGGCCGCCACTCAAGAACCTTCCCGCCCCAACGGCCATCGGTTCTACGCGCAATGTGCCCCGCCCACTGCCACTTCAGTTTAGCGATTCGGAGAGCTATTTCGGTTACTTTGGTTCTGCTGCGGATGGTCTCATTTTTAATCCGATCACGCAGAGAGACTCCTAGCATAGCCCTCTCCATTGCCCTTTGGGTGACTTTGAGCCTTCTTATGAGGCCCATTGTAAGCGGCCACGTTTCAGTACCGTATGTCATCACTGGTAACACACACTGATTAAAGACTTTCGTCTTCAAACACTGCGGAATATTGGACGAAAATATGTGTCGTAGCTTCCCGAACGCTGCCCAACCGAGTCGGATTCGACGATTGACCTCGTTCTCGAAGTTGGACCTACCTAACTGAATAGTTTGCCCTAGGTATATATATTCGTCTACAACTTCGAGTGTAAACTCTCCGATTATTACGGGAGTTGGTGCTACATGGGAATTCGACATGATTTTCGTCTTATCCATGTTCATCCTAAGACCAACTCGCTCGGAGGCTTTACTGAGGTCAACGAGCATAGTACTTAAGTCCTCCAAGGTCTCAGCCAAGACTACTATATCGTCAGCGAATCGAAGGTGAGTGAGGTACTCGCCGTTTATGTTGATACCCAGCCTTCTCCAGTCCAGGTCCAGAGTCTTAAAGACATCCTCCAGTGCAGCGGTAAACAGCTTAGGGAAGATGACATCTCCTTGCCTAACTCCCCGCTGCAGCAGAATAGGTTTCGAGCTCTGGTTTTGGAGTCGGACTGACATTGTGGCGCTCTCGTATAAACACTTCAACACCTCGATATAGCGGTAGTCGACTTGGCACCGTTGGAGAGACTGTAGTACTGCCCATGTTTCGATCGAATCAAAGGCTTTCTCGTAGTCCACAAACGCTAAACAGAGGGGCAGGTTATATTCTTCGGTCTTCTGTATAACCTGGCGAAGCGTATGGATGTGGTCTACGGTACTAAAGCCTCTTCGGAAACCGGCTTGTTCGGGAGGCTGGAAGTCATCAAGCCTGCGTGCAAGACGATTCGTAATGATTCTTGAAAACAGCTTATAGACATGGCTCAGAAGTGAGATGGGTCGGTAGTTCTTCAATAAAGCGTTGTCACCTTTTTTGAAGAACAGTACCACCACACCTCTGTTCCATGCCTTTGGCGTTCTCCCTTCCAGTAAGACGGAATTGAACAACTTCTGAAGGGCCGTAAGGATCGGTTTACCACCCGCCTTCAGAAGCTCAGCTGTAATTCCGTCCTCCCCAGGCGCCTTATTATTTTTGAGCTGTTCAAGAGCCATTCTAATCTCGCACAGGCTGATGTCCGGGATGTCTTCTGTATAGTGTCGGGTCAGTCTAGCTCTGAGGTCTTCCGCTAGATCAACTTCGGGTCTGCTAGTTGACGTGTACAGCTGTCCATAAAAACCCTCTATCTCACTCAGCAGCTCAGATCTGGATGTGATGATTCTACCATCCTCAGTCTTTAATTTGGCGAGCTGGCTTTGCCCAACAGACAGATCCCTTGCAAAAACTTTAGAGCCCTTGTTCCGCTCGATAGCTTCTTCTATACACTTGGTACGGAATTGGCGCATATCGCGTTTGAGGGACTTAGAGATCTGTCTGTTGAGCTGCCGGTATAAAGTCGCATCAACTGAGGATTGTAGAACCAGTTCACTCCTTTTTTCCATTAGCTTCTGAGTGGAGTCTGAGAGCTTTCTGGTCTTATTTGTTCGCTGGGTCTTAAAAAACTTAGACCCAGCGCTATGGACAGCTTCCACAAACCCGTCGTTGAATACGTCCACATCATCGCCTAGGCAATCGAAACGGGTTTGGAGTTCCAACTGAAAGCTCTCGGGGTTTTGGAGATGGAGCGCAGGACGGAGCGTAGACTTCATCAGTCGCGAGCGTTCTAGCTTCGGACATATATTCAACGTGCCTCTTACCAGGCGGTGATCGCTACCGGTTTTAACCGTACTGATCACAGAAACATCGTTGAATATAATTATGTCTCTTCGTCGACATGATGAAGTCGATCTCGTTTTTAGTTGCACCGTCGGGACTCATCCAAGTCCATTTTCTGTGCTCGCGTTTCTTAAAGAAGGAGTTCATCATGTAGAGTCCCTCCTTTTCCAAGAAACCAGCCAGCAGATGGCCCCGGTGGTTCCGACGTCCAACCACAAATTGCCCCACCCTCAGTTCGTCACCATCTCTCTTGCCCAGTTTCGCGTTGAAGTCCCCCATAACAACGGTGAAGTAGGTTCTGGAGCTATGCATGGCTTTTGAGATATCATCATACATAGCCTCCACCTCGTCGTCGGAGTGTGTCGAAGTCGGCGCGTACACCTGTATGACCTTCAGCGAGTATCTCTCAGATGCTCTGAGTATAAGGTACGCCACCCTAGCCGACATACTCTCGATCTTCACCACGTTGTTTACGAGGGACTTGTGGACGATGAACCCGACACCTCCCTGGGACTGTTGGTCGCCCTCCCGGAAATAGAGCAAGTTGCCGGACTTTAGGATTATCGTGTCCTCGCCCTCTCTTCGGACTTCTGACAATCCCACAATGTCCCAACGCAACCTGCTCAATCCTTCCTCCAGTTCCACTAACTTTTCGTCGGTCCGCAGTGTACGTGTGTTGTACGTTGCCAGGGCCAGAGGTCGTCGGTGGTGGTAGCCGGATCTTTGCCGGAGATTCTTAGCACCCCTGACCCCGCTAGCACCCTGGCCGCTACCATAACCAAGGCACCGGGGGTCGCCGGAACCTCGGGGCCGCGGCCTTTTTTGTGCTATCATTTCATTTTGGGGGGTATTTGCCATAATCGCCACGCTTGGCATGCGGGTTGGCGATCGCAGTGTCTCCACCGCACTTTAGGGATGCTGCTGCCCATCCCCCGGTGGTCTTGGTCGTAGTTTTCAGACATACCAGGGTCAAGTGTATGATCAGTAACACTTTAGTCCCTTAGTCGACTCCTACGACACCCACGGGAAGAGTTGGGGTGGTGACAAATGTATTCTTACTGCCGTCACCACACGGCCTTAAAAGTCATAAGACATCGTATCGCCTATTCCATGTATCCCTACTGCGATATCCCCCCTAGTGGGGACATGTGGAATATGTTTCCATTTATTTCTACCGGTAGGGATACATGGAATTGAGTCGTCCATCTATCCCTCCTATTTATTAATGGTAGGGCCAGATGGAATATACTCCAATCATCCCAAGTGCTTTCCCCCCTGATAGGGATAAGTGTATTTTTTCCGTTTATCTATACTTTTTGATCCCTTGGGGGGTATATGTGGATTTTGTTATATATATCCCTACTAATTTCCCCCCTAGTAGCGATACATGGATTATTTTCCATTTGGCTCTACTCACTTGCTGTTTGGTGGGGATGTATGGAACTTCTTCCACTAAACCCTACTTCTTTTCTGTTTGGTGGGGATGTATGGAACTTCTTCCACTAAACCCTACTTCTTTTCTGTTTGGTGGGGATGTATGGAACTTCTTCCACTAAACCCTACTTCTTTTCTGTTTGGTGGGGATGTATGGAACTTCTTCCACTAATCCCTACTTCTTTTCTGTTTGGTGGGGATGTATGGAACTTCTTCCACTAAACCCTACTTTTTTCTGTTTGGTGGGGATGTATGGAACTTCTTCCACTAAACCCTACTTCTTTTCTGTTTTGGCGGGGATGTATGGAACTTCTTCCACTAAACCCTACTTCTTTTCTGTTTGGTGGGGATGTATGGAACTTCTTCCACTAAACCCTACTTCTTTTCTGTTTGGTGGGGATGTATGGAACTTCTTCCACTAAACCCTACTTCTTTTCTGTTTGGCGGGGATGTATGGAACTTCTTCCACTAAGCCCTACTTCTTTTCTGTTTGATGGGGATGTATGGAACTTCTTCCACTAAGCCCTACTTCTTTTCTGTTTGGTGGGGATGTATGGAACTTCTTCCGCTGAACCCTACTTCCTTTGAGTTTGGTGGGGATGTATGGAACTTTTTCCCCTAAACGCTACTTCCTTGCTGTTTGGTGGGTAAAAGTAAATAATATAATGATCATTATGGAACATCTTCCAACAGCATTGACTATAAAATAGAAGAGATTGGCGGATTGGTACTCTGCAACCCTTACCAGGATTAAAACAAGCTTTCGCTTAGCCAGAAAATATTTGCATATTAAAAAATTAAAAGTAGCACGAACAAGTGCTTGTTAGACCAAAATGTCCGCGCAAGTGAAAACAAAATAAAATCAAACTATTTTATTGTATTAAACCATGGTAATTGATAACCATCTTAAAGCAGTGCATTTCCGCGACTCCTTTGTATTATGATTATTTCTTTCGGCACCTTAGGACATTACAGAAAAACAAAATTGTAATTGACAATTTCATAAGGCAGTTGAAGATAAAGTTTTATATTTGATAGAAGCATTTTGCGGTGCCTGAAGATAAAAATAAAAATATTGAATGAAATGCAATAAAAAAACATAGCAAAAAAACACCGATCAGGTAGTTTTAGCTATAGACTTCAGTTTTGTACAAATGTTACGTTACTGTTGTAACTTTAGATATTAAAGCTAGCAACGGACTTAGCGTTGAAAACGATATGTTCTAGAAATCTTTCCGTTCTAAATAATGGAGGCGTTTTTAGACGGAAAGGTACTTGAAAGTCAGTTGTTCTTAGAGCCTAGTTGCATACCAACAAATGGATTCAATCACCTTAAATGCGCATGTTGGAAATGCGCAAATGAGCATGTTGGAAACCAGACCCGTTATCAGTAGTGAAAATTCGTTGAAACAAAGGTCGAAAAAATAGCCAAAAGGCTTAGTTCAATGAAAACGGTTGTATGATATAACAACCGTTTTCATTGAACTAAGCGAATTAAATTCGAAGTGAGAGCATGTCCCTGTTTTAGATTACCTGCTCCAATTATCACTTAATATAAAACAATCCGGTAGAGACGTGCAGAATATTATCCATCTATCCCTACCAAAAAACCATTGGGTAGAGATGTAAGGAATACTTTCCATCTATCCTTACTAAAAAAACGATCGGGGAGGGATGTAACGAATACTTTCCATCTATCCCAACAAAAAAACGATCGGGTGGGGATATAAAGAATACTTTCCATCTTTCCCTACTATACAGTAATCGGGTAGAGATGTAAGGAATACTTTCCATCTATCCCCACTAAAAAACAATCGAGTAGAGAAGTAAGGAATATTTTCCATCCATCCCTACCAAAAAACGATCTTGCAGGGACCAATGGAAAAAAATCCATATATCTCTACTGGGGAGCAAATTAGTGGAGATACGTGAACATAATTCCACTTATCGCCACGGGGGTGGAAACAGTAAGGATAAGTGGAAACAATTCCAACTATCCCCACTAGGGTGGAAATGGTGGAGATATGTGGAAAAATATTCATTTTGTATGAAATAGTAGAACTAGATGAAAAAATATCCCTACCGGTAGAAATAAATGGAAACGTATTCCACATGTCCCCACTAGGGGGGATATAGCAGTAGGGATATATGGAATAGGGGCATCGTATATCCTAATTTTCAGGCCACAAATAGTGAGTGCAACATTATGGAAACTTTACTCAAACAAGGCTCATAATAACTACTTGGAAGACCAATTCATTATGTGTTGTTATTGATGATCATTAATTCCGACAGGTGGCGTTATTAAGCAACTTTAGTATACAGACGGCCCTCCGAAGTTCTGACTTTACAAATAATTTTCCATTTTCTTCACTAGTGGGGAAAAAAGCACCAACAATACTGAAAAAGAAAATCCTGTATTATTTAACGGTCGCGCTCTATAATTATGTGTTTCGCAGAGGTGTACGCGCACGGCGCGGGCCTGCTGCGGCCCGCGCGCCGCACGCCGCGCCCCCGCAGGCCGCCGCAGCCGCCCGTCTGACTGCCTGCCACCACACACTACACAACACACACACTCGCGATTACATGGACAATAAGACAGATATTATAAGATGTTTATGTCATTTATAAATAAATAAATTCCCTGTAAAGGTGTTTATTTTTTTTTCATGCTTTTAATAAATATATTTTCATCACACTTGCTGTCTAAGCGCGCCATTGCTTGCGTGCGTAGCGGGAGTAATAGAAAAGTGAAATTCCCTAGGGAGTAATAGAAATGTCAAAACGTCATTTAATAATATTATGTCTTCAAACTTATTTTTTTGTCAGTAAGTGTGATGAAAAACATTGTATGCATCACGGTCGGTAAGCGGAATACTAACTCGAGTCATAAAAGCCCTCCGCCTAACGGCGTCGGGCTTCTAACACTCTCGTTAGTAATTCCGTACTTACCTCCCTTGATGCACAATGTACTATTAAATATGATTTTGTAGGAACATAATATCAAGAACATTGTTAACACTGTTGATTTTGAAAAATTATGAAGCTCATGATTAGCATATTGAGCAATGTTGTGCGTTTCATTTCAATGTGTTTTTTTTTTTTTTTTTAATTATTACTATACTGTCTTAATGTTATCCAGTTACTAACAATAATACGTTATAATAAATAAAAACTAAAAATTTCATTTTGTCTCATTTCATCACTAAATTCTTCTACGATAGTTTTCTGGCTAATTTTGTTAGCAGTCGATACCATATGAAGGTGTAAGAAACTAAAAAATCCGTGCGTAATTCCTTTGCTGGTTGCTCTAAGAATAACTAATTGGTATCTCCTTCATGAGCAAGTTATATTATTATATTATATGTATATATGTATGATATTTATATAAATATATTAGAGTATGTTATAATGTATGTATATATATGTACGATTTTGTAATTGCTTTTTAATTAATTTGTTATACACAGATTTGGTTTATATTTATATTGTTGCGCCGCCTACAATTTTCTCTGCTTTGCCCCAAGGTTGAATGGTAGAGAATGCCTCATGGCATTAAGTCCGCCTGTTGTACTTTAAGTTTTACTTTTGTGCAATAAAGTTTAAATAAATAAATAAATAAATAAATAAATAAACTTTGGTTCAATCCCTGTCCAGTAGATGGCACTTTTGGCCAAACGTAGATCGCGCTGTTAAGATTATTCTCCAAATGATCAGGTGATTTTCCCGATAGAGAGGTTAGGTTCGGCTCGGAGTTAGGTTTGCTATGAGTTAGGTTTGCTATGAGTTAGGTTTGCTATGAGTTAGGTTTGCTATGAGTTAGGTTTGCTATGAGTTAGGTTTGCTATGAGTTAGGTTTGCTATGAGTTAGGTTTGCTATGAGTTAGGTTTGCTATGAGTTAGGTTTGCTATGAGTTAGGTTTGCTATGAGTTAGGTTTGCTATGAGTTAGGTTTGCTATGAGTTAGGTTTGCTATGAGTTAGGTTTGCTATGAGTTAGGTTTGCTATGAGTTAGGTTTGCTATGAGTTAGGTTTGCTATGAGTTAGGTTTGCTATGAGTTAGGTTTGCTATGAGTTAGGTTTGCTATGAGTTAGGTTTGCTAGGTTTGCTATGAGTTAGGTTTGCTATGAGTTAGGTTTGCTATGAGTTAGGTTTGCTATGAGTTAGGTTTGCTATGAGTTAGGTTTGCTATGAGTTAGGTTTGCTATGAGTTAGGTTTGCTATGAGTTAGGTTTGCTATGAGTTAGGTTTGCTATGAGTTAGGTTTGCTATGAGTTAGGTTTGCTATGAGTTAGGTTTGCTATGAGTTAGGTTTGCTATGAGTTAGGTTTGCTATGAGTTAGGTTTGCTATGAGTTAGGTTTGCTATGAGTTAGGTTTGCTATGAGTTAGGTTTGCTATGAGTTAG
>JALPQI010014156.1:0-29092 GCA_025490895.1 Thaumatotibia leucotreta
CCTGGCAACACTGGCTGTCCTGTCACTACTCCATAGTGTCACTGTCTGAGTGTCACTAGTGTCACTACTCTGCTGTACTGCCCAAGTGCCTAACAAAAGCCAAAATTAACATTTTAAGCGATATTGTTTAATATCGTAATCCTTTATTTATTAATTTCTTATAATGTTTAAGTACACATCGTTTCAACAAATAAAACATTCTTCATTGCGACTGTGTTTTTAGATATCCTATACTAGAATTTGATGTACATACTGTGACTTTAGGTTTACGAATTAGTTGTAGAGACAATCTTAATGTTGTAGCATACACTTGAAATGCATAGTTTAAGGATAATTTAGTATCCATTAGCTACACAACCTGCCATTTGCGTAAGCTTAACTTACGTTCTGATACGAGATAATAACATATGATCTAAGCAGAGTTGCTTACATGCATTTCTGAGTCTTCAGTGAAGCGAGAATAGAAGTCATTATGGAAACTGTTTGGGTGAAGCCGGAGCCCTCATGGGAGGGCTACGAACAGACCCTGGGTCCTCCCGCCGGTGAGCAAATGAACTTAAGTTTCATTCTTCCTTGTTTTATCAGCCTCCAATGCCTTCATAGCCTATTTGGTGACTCTAGAGCAATATTTCCGTACATGCCGTGAAAAACTTGATAACTCGAGATATGTTGGTAAAGGAAAAAGAGTTTAATTTGTGATAAATTGAAGTTCCAATTTCTTCTAACTTTCATGGAATTATCAACTTCTTCATGCCATGTACGTTTTTGTGTGTTTATTTATCACAAATATTTGGTTGTTGATCATGCCTGTCTTTGTATTTATGTATTTGTATCTATCTATTATGAAAGTATGTCGGCGCTAGCAGCTCCACATCATAAGCAATGCTTGACGGCGGTGAGCTGTTATCATACTAAATGACATATCACGTGACATTTAGTATGAAAACAGCTCACCCCCGCTGAGCATTGATCATAAGCCTTAATTGAGCTTACTGTGGGACTAGGTTGCTTTGTGTAAGATGTCCCAAGATATTTATTTATTTACTACATTTTTGTTGCAACTTCGTTTTAGTTGTTTATTAAAAATAGATTGTTTACCATACTTATCCTAAAGAACAGAGTATTTATATGAAAATCAGCTCTTCTCAATGAAATTGTTTGTCACAGGGCAAGAAAGGGAGACACAGCCTACAACAGACACTGGCACGATGGTGAATGTCACAGTGAAACAAGAACCTTTAGAAGACCATATTGGTGAGTTAAGCCCACCAGGGGCGTCCAATTCAAATATTGGAAACCTTCAAATTGACGACAACAACATATAAGGTGCAATCTGCGGTTTTTTGTCATCATAGATAGAACTTTGTATGTTGAATCTGCTATGAAAAAAAATCGCAGATTGCACCTTATATGTTGTTGTTGTCGAAATATTCTGCCCATTTCAGTGTTTGAATAATACGGCATGAAGTATTTGAATATTTTTTTTAATAGCCAAAAATTATAATTCAGGCACTACAGCATTACATACGTCACTAGATAGGTTTTCCAATACCACATACTTTTTAAAACTGTTCATAGGCCACAATATTTGTGTTAAATAAATACACAAATACATGCCCTCACTGGGATGCGAACCCGGTACCTCCAGCTTCATAGGCAGAGTCACTACCAACTAAGCGAAACATTTTGTACATGATACAAATACTTAAATACATATGAAACATGACCAAGGAACATAAATAAATGTCCTCACCGGGATTCTGTGCTATGGAGGCTGACCAAATATTTGATATTCACAAGTGCTTTACGGCGAAGCGTTAGCATGCTATTTTGCATGGTCCCAACCACGCAAAATAGGCACGTATGATGTCGTGTTGCGGAAAAATGGCCAGAATACAATACCATAACCTAGTCAGTCCCAATGTACATTCCACTTGAATATCTTTTATAAACTTAATCAGGTCGGATTTCATTTGTTTGGTTGATTTTACAAACAAATGAAGTTCAGTGGTGAACTTTCTTAAATTGCAAGGTTCAAAATAAGATTTTAAAAAATATAGTATGGTGGGATTTATGCGTCAACTGACTATATAACTGACGACGTATAAAAATGAAAACTTAAAAAAATATATACGTCTGAGTATTAAAAAGACAATAAAGTTAAAAAAACTAAATAAATACAAATACCTACAAATAATTTATTCATGGCAAATATAACAAGCATGACAGGACAAAACAAAACAGACAGATTTCATCACCAAAACCCGGACAACGGGAGTTAAAATGAACTTTTCACTAGTGCTTAATGAAATATCGAATATTCTATCGACATCCATATGAACAATGTTTTAATTTGAAGATTACAATTATTGTGTTTCCCTAGTAGTTCAATTTCTTTTCCAGATATCAAAAAAATATATGCGATTTTTAAAATTAAAACACCAACTTTTTTAGTCTACACATTCTGATATTTCTTGTGAATAATTTTGCCTTCAGGATGTAAAAATAATCTTAACAAGCGCTTTGGAATTTTGAACGATATTCAAGCTGGTTTAGGCTTTAATTTCCGATTTTTAACTGTCATATGGTACTAAGTATTATTGTTTATCAATTTTAGATCGCAATGCCTATGATTACGTACGGTTGCATAAATTACTTTACTATTGATCAATACATTTCTAATTCATACATTTTTGGTATGGTTGTCGATAGAATAGTCGATATTTAATTCAGCACTAGTGACAAGTGCATTTTTGCTTCCGTCATCTGGGCTTTGTTCATCACTTACTATTATACCACGAAACTAATAATTATTTATACAAGTAGTATTTTTTATATATCGCCATATTTCCTTAGAGTTATTTATTACATGCATAAATCTATGGTGGGCCTTACGAGGATAGGGGCTGTTTGTTATTTTAATGTCATATATACCTATGGTGGATAGTGAGTAACCCGACAAACTTGATAGGTGTATTCCTGACCATATTTTGAGACTATAATGTCATATCGTCGGTTGACAAGCAAAAGTCACTAAGTAACAAATACCTACTTGAAATAAAGTTCGTATTTCAGTTCTAATTCGATACTGACATATGAGGTTGCTAAGAATAGTGAGTTTTGCTTGTCAGCCGACGATATGAACTTTTCTGGATTCGGCTTAGTTTAAGAGATAATGACATGTTTTTCAAAAAACTATTTTCATCATAAGTCACTGAAAAATGCCTGCCCGATTGAAATTCTTACACTAATAGTTTTCATCTTGACATACTCACTGATCAAAGTTAGAAAAAAATTAGAAAAAAAGTTTAAGAAAAATGTTCAACTAAAAACGAATTAAAAAACCTTTAAAAAAAGTTCTTTTCTTACAATTAATTACTAATGTGTCTAACATGTCACATTAGTTATTTATTATACAAGGGGGCAAAGTTGTTGTTTAACTGTCGTGCCAATATTGAGACCTGAGCTAGCGAAAGATTCCAAAATTGAGCCACGAGCGTAGCGAGTGGTTCAAAAACTGGAATCTTGAGCATTGCGAAGGTCTCAAGGCACGAGAGTTGAACAAACTTTGCCGCCAAGTGTAATACAACTTTTTTCCCCTCACTATCGCGAGGAAATATGATTAAAAATCTCATCCAAATGTAAATTAACTTAAAGAAACCATTTAAAACTCAATGTCGAAACGTATCGTAGAATAGAGTTACTTCTGGAATTTAAATATAGCCAATGGCTTACAAAGTCACCCATGAGAACGACCAATTTAACATGTGAGCTCCGGTTGCGCATGTTTACTACGGTCATACAGATCCACTTATACTAGGCAGTAGGGGGCTATAGGAATTAGAGCAATGTCAAATTACTTTATTCACAAGAGTGTAAAAAGCGTTTTTACCCGCTCGTATTAAACGATAAACGAGCGCTTTACGAGCTAGTGAGGGGAAAAATATTTTTACTCCTTTCGACATCAAAAATGCATTGGTCTGTCGGTATACTCACGATCGCCCTGTATACAGTGTGTTAACATGATACTGGCTTTTGTAGCCAAACCGTGAGCATTTTTCGTGTCAAAATGCTTATTTTAAAAGTAAAAAACTTTCTAAGAAAATTTAATTGAGAAGCAATGTACTTCAGAAAGAATCGTTAATTTGCATTTGACAATGACAGATCGCAGCCACTCATAACGTTTGACAACGCGTTATATTGATCGTTCGGAGGAAATAAAATTATCTTTGACTAAGAATATTTGTCAAATTTACAATTTTATTTGAAAATAAGTGTGTGATTGTAGAAAAAAGTATTGTATGCAACATTGTTTAACTGAGTCAAAAAATGCTCGTCGCGTCTTTAATAACAATTTTCATCACCCTTGCTGTCTAACGCGCCATTGCTTGCGTGCGTAGCGGGAGTAATAGAAAAGTGAAATTCCCTAGGGAGTAATAGAAATGTCAGTACGTCATTTAATAATATTATGTCTCAAAACTTATTTTGTTGTCGGTAAGTGTGATGAAAACATTGTATGCATCACGGTCGGTAAGCGGAATACTAACTCGAGTCATAAAAGCCCTCCGCTTAACGGCGTCGGGCTTCTAACACTCTCGTTAGTAATTCCGTACTTACTTCCCTTGATGCACTTGCACAATGTACTATTTCGGCTTCGCCTCAAATTGTTACCCACGCCACTCACCTTCTTTGACCTCTCTTAAACAAGGGTTGCACAATAAAATTAATTGTACGGTCAATTTAATTATTTGTCAAACGTTAATACTTGAAGACGATTACTTACGAGTAATGCGTATTTTTAACCATTTTCGTAAAATCCTGGGCCATGGTAACGCACGGTATCAGAGATCGGACAAATGTGCACCATCTTTCGCAATAATATGAACATGATGACTATAAAGTTGATTTAATGAATAATCAAACGAATAATTTCTTGAAATTTGATTTCGAAGCTTTAGGTAACAATAGAGATAATTTTCTGAAAATGATTAAATGATTAATTATTCAATCAATTTTGGAATCAAACCATATTATTGCGAGCAATGACGCGACGCACATTTGTCCGATCCACAGAATTAGATTTGGATAGAAGAAACAAGTTCATTCATTTTTATGGCGGCCGAGCGTGTCAGATTTTGTACTGAAGTTGTTACTTGCCTATCATTTTAAATATGTCTCAGGCCCTTGAGTTTTCATATTTTTTGTGTTGTTGCCATTAATATTACTTAAGGAGGCATTATTAATGTTTTTGTTCACTTCAACTTACAAAATTTGACGCCCGAAAGCTGCGATTAAAGACGGACAACTCAGTAGATTTCACTGAGTTAATTTGACACGCTAAGTAGATACGTTTGCTTGATCTATGGCATATATGACATCTGTGGTCCGATCGCTGATAATAATAAAATATTTAACAGATACTGCAGTAGACACCTCTGCTACAGAACAAGAAGCTAAGGTGACAGTGAAACAAGAATCAAAAGAGGACATTGGTAAGAAGACAATAAGTACTTACACCCTATTTCATAATCCCGGAAAAATACATGTGTCAGATAAAAATATAACTAATATTTACCCCAGGCATATAAACAGACAGCTACCATTTATGAATTGCGACATGCAACTTTCACCCCACTCGTAACATCGGTCGACGGTGGCTTTGCGCCCCAAATGTCATCCTTTATTAAAAATATGACAGAAACCATATCCGAACGCTGGAATCGCTCCTTGAGTACCGTCCTAGGCTGGCTTCGAGCGAGAATTAATGTCGCAGTAATATGCGCCACAAGCATGTGCAATTGTGCATTCGAGGCACTCGCCACCGCTTCAAGCCCGCTGCCAGATGGCTTGGCTTCGACGATGGTGCCGCCCTTCCCCACATTGATTAACACTTTTTCTAGAGCTTGATATTTTTATTTTCACTAATTACTTATTTATTACTCATTTTAAATTATTGTATGTAATATTTGTAGTAGTAAGCAACCATTTATCTCTAACCCTTTAATGAGCAAGACTCAAAAAATCCTGGATTCAAGCATCAACACCATTCTCTTCTTCTACTTAAGAGCCTGGCTCTTGTCGGTGGAGTAAACGCCATTCCGTTCGTTGTTCTGCTAATGTTTTGAGCTCCTGGTACGAGACTACATTAATTTTCACCTTCAATTGGTCCAAGAATGCTCGCCTTGGTCTCCCTCGGCCCCTCTTCCCTTCTAAAGTGGTTCAATTACAGTTTTAATATAATTGTCATGTCGTAACAGGTGCCCCAACATAATTCCTCGTCTGTTCTCAATAACACCATTATGTAGTAAGAAAAATTCTAAATAAGAAAAAAAATACAAAATGATAGTGCTGTAGGGTAGTCGTTTTTGAGACCGGTACCGTATAAACGCTGGTCCCGACCCGAGATGATACATACTGTATGTTGTAGAAATAAATGCTCTTTTAATTTTTTTTTATTTGGTGATTATTTTCAGTGCATATCCAGGTAGAAATCGAGGTCGATTGTGGACGCGAACAGGCACAGCAACGCGCAGGTGCTAGTGAGGACCCAGTGCCTAAGATTCAGACTCAAAAAAGTAAGTAAACAGCTTGTAAAAAATGTGGGTTCAAGGGTCAAAATTCTTTTCGTTGTCTTATTTTGTCTCTAAAAAACGTGACACAGTGGTGATATTTTATTTTCAATTCCTAATGTATGGATTAAAATCTAGCGTGAAAAAGAATTATAAATGCACCGGTTTTTTTGTATACTGTGTCGAAATTGTATAAGTACAGGGGCCCATTTCTCGAAAACTTGTAGCTTGTAATACAAGCGGAAATCCTTATCTAATTAATAGTGTCAAAAAGAGACTTTCATTTATTACAAGCAGGGCTCGGATACCGGTTTTTACTCCATACAAAAGAACGAAATCGAATTTCGTTCTTTTTTGTTCTTCGGTATATCAATTCTTTGTTAATGGAGTACTTTAAAAATACGACGTTGGTAATTTCATAACATTTTGAGTACTACATAAAGAATATAAAACATTTTAAATATTGGGCTATTTCGAGTTTTTCGAAAAAAACCGGTTCTGAGCCTTGATTACAAGAATCAGAATCAGAATCAGAATCAGAATATTTATTTGTATAAACATAGGTAGATACATAAAGGTGGTAACATTTTGATTAAATTTTAGAGCACTATGTTTTACCCACAAAATGCGGGTGCACAAATGTAATGCTTACAAAACTAACATGCTACATGCATACAATTTAAATAAATCTGTTAAATATAAAAGAAGCCAATTAATTAAAAATGTCATGAGCTGAACTATTACGTAATGTCGTGATTCATATAAAAATGCCAATTGAATTAAATAATAATATAATATTAATAATTGAAGTTACTTGCTACAGTGAAATTTAATGTCAACGTCAAACACAGTTTTAATCTTTTAGGAAGGCATCAATTGAGTAAAAACATTTCCTTATTAGTAATTCTGTCAGCTTCTTTTTAAAATATTTTATGTCTAATTCTAAAATGTCATTTGGTATCTTATTGTATATGAGCGGAGCCATCTTCAAAATATTTTTATTAAAAAGGGCTGTTTTGCCTCGTGGGACCCGCAACTTATGTTCGTGCTGGGGCCTTACTGGAAGTAGGCGTCCCCTAGAGGCCAGTACAAATAACTGAGGGTTACATTTTACAAAAAGTGCTATTTCCAATATGTAAATAGAAGGAAACGTTAATAATTTCAAATGTTTAAAAATGGGCAGGCAACTTTCTCTACGTTTCATACCAAGCATTCCTCGAATACAGTTTTTTTGGGCCTTAAAGATCATGTCTGTGTATGTTGAGTTACCCCAGAATATAACACCATAACGCAACTTGGATACTACGAGACCATGGTAAGCACATATGAGCGTTTTGCGGTTGACAACTTTTGAAAGGTTTCGTAAAGCGTATCCTGCCTTATTTATTGCTTTACAAATTTCCGTGCCTTGATCTTTCCATTTTAAATGATTATCTAAAGTGATGCCCAAGAATTTGCAATCTAAAACATGACTGATTTCAGTGCCCTTGTAGTTAATATTCATAGTTTTCGGAAGGACTCTTTGATTAAAGTGCATTATGTTTGTTTTATTAAAATTTATTATTAAATTATTATTATTAAGCCACGTAACAATATCACTAAGGACAATATTTATATCGTTTTCGTAGATATCTAAATTATTACATTTAATAATTGAAGTACTATCGTCAGCAAAGAGGATCATGGGGCAATGTACAGCTGAGGGTAGATCATTTATGTATACTAAGAAAAGTAATGGCCCTAGTACGCTGCCTTGAGGGACTCCGAAGTGGCATGTCCTGACTTCTGATGTGTACTTCAACTCTTGTTTTGTTTTTGTGCAGATACTGGATATTTCCGTGTATTGTAATCTATCGGTTAGATAAGACTTTATTAAACTAAGTACTTGGCCTCTAATTCCATATGCTTGAAGCTTAGATAGCAATATACTGTGATCCACGTAGTCAAATGCTTTCGTCATATCAGTATAGATCGCACATATAGGTATTCTTTTATCGACATTTTCTATAATTGTTTTAATAAGATCGAAAATGGCCATATTAATAGTTTTATTTTTTCGAAAGCCCTTTTGTTCATCGCACAATATGTCATATTTATTTAAAAAGCTACTTAACCGGCAATAAATTACATTTTCAAAAATTTTGGAAAATATTGGTACTAAAGCAATAGGTCTGTAGTTTTGAATTAATTCTCTTTCGCCTTTTTTATACAGAGGTTTGATAATAACAGTCTTCAAACTGCGAGGATATTTGCCGGCATGCAATGTTAAGTTTATTAGATGGGTAATATGTCCTGCTATGGCGTCTGAAACAAACTTTACTACTGATGTATGAACTTCATCGTATCCCACACTTGGTGTATTTTTTAATTTCTTTATTATGGCCTGTACTTCTTCGGTTGATGTGGGGTACATGAACATTGAATTTATGTTGGTGGGAATGTAGCTTATTTGTGAATAATCATTGAAAGCACTAGCTATATCTTTAGGTTCAGTAGCAACTTTGTTTTTGTCTATTCGGATTGAGTGAATAGGTTCTTTTGGACATGTCGTTTTTGAGCTATTAATTATTTGCCAGGCTGCTTTATTTTTGTTTTGAGATGTGTTAATTCGGTGATTATTTTGTGATTTTCTTGTTAGTTTTATTATTTTTTTAAACCTTTTGGAATAGTTGTCAAGAATCAATTTATTGTCTGAAGTAGGAGAGAGTCTATAACGCCAAAGCAAGTTTCTTTGTTTTCGACTGCATGTTTTAATGCCTTTAGATACCCATTTATTTTTCTTAAAAGGTCTAATTACAATTTTTTTGTACGGGAAGCATAAGTTATAAAACATTTTAAATGTTTGGATAAATATGTCATACGCTGAGTCTGGATCTTGCGTGTGGTATATTTCCGAAAAAGATAGCGAATCAAGACAGGCCTTGAATTTGAGAAGGTTTGGTCTTGAAATATTTCGTTTTAATACGGTCCAAGAGTTAAAGACACACGTTTTTTTAGTACGAACAAGTTACCAGTTTTTGAGAAATGGGCCCCAGGAGCCATCGGATATTTTAAGAGGATACTCAAAAATATCTGAGCAGGCCTCTAATGTCATAAAACTATAACTTTATAGTTGCCGATTTATAAGAATGAACTTTTGACAGTTATAAATTAATCTTTATTAAAATGAATTAATCGAAATTAATTCATATTAATAAAGATTAATTTATAACTGTGTGGGGTAAGACTCACCATTTTTTCGATAGTCTTAAAGTCATATACAATGTGCCCATTAGGAAAGGGAAAATTTTTAACAGCGGATTTCTGACTAATTTTGAAGTTAAAATGTTGTATGAAGTTTGCCGGATTCCGTCTGTTTTAAGCGATAATGTATTTAAAAAACCGTTTTTAACCGTTACGCAATGATAAACGTATTTTAGGTAAAGATCTTGTTTTGTCTTAAGTAGTCTTGTCACACTTAATTGACAGACATCAAATGGTCAAAAAAACCTTTAAATACCTGGCACTTGTAAAAAAATGTAAAACTGCATTTTTTGCGATATTTTAATTAATTAATAGTACATTTCCCAACTAGTGCGGGAAAACTTTCTTCGGCGAGGGTGAAAGTTGGAGTGAAACGAGGGCGACAATCATACGAGTTAAAAAAAGTTTTTGCAAGTGTAAGGGACGATTTTTTTCATAACAAGTGCATCAAAAAGAGAAATTAACACGCACGAAGCGTGCGCAAAGTTCGTTTTTGCGCACTAGTTAGGAAAAATACTTTTTTATGTAGTGAAGCATTCGAAATAAAAAATGAAAAAATCCTTCTTATAGCATTAGGAATATGTCAAAATGTTGCCCTTTCCTCACGGGCACCTTGTATTACGGCTCATGTCTAAACTGTCAAAAGTTCATTCTTAGAAACCGGCAACTATCGAGTGCACGATCAGATATTTTAGCGTCCATGGCCGTTCCGATTTATTTAATGGCAACGTGTCTTTATCACACTAATGAAAAAGTCACAGAGAGAAAAAACGTCGCTACGCTACTGATCGTTAGCGATTGGCTTTTTGGTACACTCAATGCCACAAGGTTAATTAATTTAAATTTTATTCCGTTCCAGAAAATTACCCACGCAAGACTCAGAATCCGCCAGCAAATGTCGAGCTACACTCATGTCAAATATGCTCAAAGAAATTCAAGCAAATGAGTAAATTAAAGGAGCATACGCGAATACACACCGGTGAGAAGCCATACAACTGCGCGATCTGTGAGAAGGAATTTAGGCAGCTGAGCCACCTGCGCAGACATTCGCGAATACACACTGGAGAGAAGCCGCACTCTTGCGATGTTTGCAAGCAAGAGTTCACGGAATTAGCTAATTTGAGGACACACCAGCGGACCCATACGGGTGAGAAACCGTACTCGTGCAAAACATGCAGCAAAGAGTTCGCTGGACTCAGCTGTTTGAAGCGGCACGAGAGAATCCATACAGGCGAAAAACCATATTCATGCAGGATTTGTAATAAAGAATTTACACAATCATGCACGTTGAAACTCCATGTGAGAACACATACCGGTGAGAAACCGTATCAGTGTGACACTTGTCAAAAATATTTCAGTGGACTAGACAACTTGAGGAAACATGAACGAATTCATGGAGGTGTCAAACAATTTACCTGTGAATTATGTCACAAACAGTTTATTGACTTAAGTAATTTGAAGAGACATGAACGAGTACACACAGGAGAGAAGCCTTATGTGTGCGATGTTTGTAAAAGAGAGTTTTCCGGGTTAGACAGTTTAAGAAGACATACAAGAATACACACCGGAGAGAAACCGTACTCATGCCAAACGTGTAAGCGGGAGTTTACGCAACTCAGCAATCTGAAGAAGCATGTAAGGACCCATTTGGAGCAAAAGTTTTTTCATTGTGGAATGTGTAAGAAGAAATTTAGGGAATTAAGTAGTTTAGAGAAGCACAAACAAATTCATAATGTGGACACAACGGAAAGTGTGATTATAAAAATGGAACCGCTTGAGTCGGAAACTAGCTCAAGTGAAAGTATACAGAGTGAAACATAATCATAGACACTAATTTAGCTTTCTGTATTATTAACAATTTAATGCCTTGAGATTCAATTAAGTAGCGGGCCAGCAAGGCGGTGGCAACTAACAGGTTACTGATTGTCTCCTGTTCGTTTGCTGCCGCGATTTGGGCTCTACTTTTCACTTACGATCAGGTGGAGTGGAGCCACTTTGTTGTGCCAACATTTAAAAAAAAAGTCAAAGATGCGTTTTTAAGCCGATCTTAAGGTTCATTTTACTTTTTAGATTGGTTTGAGTTTAAATGAATGATTTATAAATTACAAATGATTAATGTAAAAGTCATCACAATATTATAATCTTGTATTCTTGAAAGAATTGTCAAATTTGGTGTTATTATGTTTGGTGCTCCTGCAAAATCTGAAATCGATCCCGTAATGAGATTAAAATAAATTATACAATAGAGACTCGTGTGTGTGATTTCAATAATTTTTATTCGTAATATACACCGTGTTTTTATTGATTTCCGTTAAATTGGACAGGTTACTTGGGACATTAATAGAAGTTGCTTGGGATATCGGCTTTTGTTAAATTCGTAAAAAAATTTTTTTTTCGTTTTCATACATAATAATTGTAATGGGAGATAACCTTAAGAATAAGATCTCAGGTAACTGACGGCACACGTCAAAATAAGTAACATTATGATGTAATAAAGGTTCCAATACACTTGTTCAGTCATTAAACTTATTTTTTTAACCTTTTGAACGCCGCTTGGGATGTCATCGGACGTGCCCGTGTCGCCGCCTATACTAAGTTATAACAAACTGTGTAGTGCTTGCCACATAACTTACGATGAAATATTTTATTGTTTATAGTTTACTGTGATTAACTTCGTTTTTTACCACCTTGTCATTAAATATTATATTATTATAATTAAATCACGTTTACAAATGTCTTTATTATGGTTTCGTCCCTTTTATTAATGGTTTGAATCTGTGAATTTTACCAGCTATGCAAATTTATTGATGGACGTTGCTACATCACTATTATTTCTCATTTCGTATCTGTGACGTCATGAGCGGTCTACTATTTCAGACATTGGCGAAGGCTTCATTGTTTTTTCGTTGATAAGTTGGCACTAGTAGGGAGAGGATTGATCGCATTAGAAACGTATCGAATCTGAAAATTTCAACGTTGTTTGGCTTAATAAATCATACAATTTTACAATTCTTTTGATAAATAAATATTGTAAGCTCAACATTATAGTACTCAAATTGCTTAAACTACTAAACAGTACCAATCTTATATATTTTGTTGACTGAACATAATTTTAAAATATCGAGTAATCCACATCACTAAAATTTTCTATTTTACATCTTTGACGTCACATGCGGTCTCATTTTTAAGACGATGGCGTAGTCTGAGTTAATTATTATAGCGGAATACAATGACTTGGTAGGGGTTACCTATGAACCACGATAACAGAGTCTTCCCTTATTTATCGATTCAAATATTCTACCATCTATAAAAAACAGACTTCACTGATAAACCCTGGTAGATAGGCACTAATACAATTCAAATATAATTTATTTCTAAGTTCAACTTTGAAAACTTCCAAGGACTCAAATATGTCAAAATGTCCAAGGGTCAAAACATCCATGGAATCAAAATATCCAAAGAGTGAATGGTATCACAATCACAATGACAAGGATTAGGTACTCTATCATGTACTGCGAGGCCATCACGGCATGTCGTGTTGAGAGTCAAGTTTCCAGACACTGAACGTGCACCTAGAACTGCCGAAGGAGTATCTACATGGCAATTGCGTATGAAGCGAATGTATCAACACTTGGTGTGGCAACTTAAGTCATTGGGTAACTTGATTCAGTTAAGGACAGATTCTGGTTATACGGCAGATTATTTTTATGACAGATTCTTATGAAATCTTCATTTTCGTCCGCTCCTTCTAAAATTCTAAATAATTCTTCAGCGGACGATATTGTAGACGATGTACTAGACAACTTACGTCATAATTTTATAAGAACATATCGAAGTGATCAAATAGGTTAGCTAAGTAAGGTCAGGGAGCCGATTCTCGCGCATTAGAGATGATGTCGAATTCGAGATATGTCGAAAAAAAATGGCGGATGTCCATTTTCGTATTCTCAAAATGTCACAGTAGAGAAATGTCTATGCTTAGCGCTCGACATGTAACGTCAGCTATTTGTCACTCGACATTGTGAGCAAACGTCAAAATCTCGAATCGAGTAGACCGTTCGTTCTTTACGATGGAAGAGTTTATGGCAATATTTGTTGGTGATGTTCTTCACGAAGCTCAACTTATGGCAGAGATCCCTCGTAGACGAGCCGAATACCGAAAAGATCCCTTTGAGATGCGTGACAAAGCGTTCATTAAAAATTTTAGGTTGTCTAAGGAGATGGTTAGAGACCTAATTAATATCGTGGAACCTATTATAGTTCCTAAGACGCAATTTGAAGTCAAAACGAAGGTTTGTGGTTATAAGTACTATACTTTTTTTGTCAGCCTGTATATGTGTCCCACTGCTGGGCAAAGCCCTCCCCCTTGATCTCCAACTTTCCCGACCTAATGCCGCCTCCTGGCATTTGCTGAGGAATGTACTATTCTTATAAATAATTCAATTTCTTATGTACTCCATTTAACAGCCTTTTTCAAACTCCTGCAAACAACATTCTTCTAAAATATATACTGTGAAGGGCTCCAATCTATCATCAACATTATACGAGTATCATCTGAATCAAGTAACTAAATATTACAGTACAAATAAATAAATATTTTGTTTTTTCAGGTTTTATGTGCATTGAATTTCTTTGCGCAAGGATCGTACCAAACACCCGTAGGTGAAAATTTGACCATAAACATGTCTCAACCATCACCCAGCTATTTTCAATGAATGGGTGCATTTCCCAAACACTTTTCAAATGCTGAACGAAATAGCAAGAGAGTAGGTATCATATATGTTCTTTACAACAATCTTAAATATTTCTATAGCTGTCTGACTTAATAAAAAGACTAGAATAATTGTACTGTTTTTTTTTTATTATTATTCTCCATTTTAGAGACTAAACAACGTAATTAAATTGAATGCGCTAAAATGGAGATGCTAACTTGTTGATGTTGATAAACAAATAGACAGTTGTGACAGTTCCGTTTCTTAATCACATTACTTACGTTTTATGATAATCCATTTCACAAAAATATAAATCTTTGTACGTTGTATTGTTAAACATTCATAAGAAAATATGAAAATAAATTTAATTGCTTAACAAATACTAAATATTCTAACGGTTTACAAAGTAAAATTCAAAATCGATGTTCAATTTCGAATTCTCGATTTAGAATCACTACAATCGAGAAAACGGAACGTAATTTGTGATAGACATTTAAAACAGTTTGCGACATTTATCTCTAGTGACAGCGAGAATACGGTTTTTGTGTACTGTAGACTTTTTTGTGACATTTTCGATAGACATGAGGCAATCGACATTATCTCTAATTAGAGATATGTCGTTAGAACTTGAGAATCGGCTTCCTGAATCGAAATCTTTGATAGAGTTAACTGGGTTGGCATGTGTACCTACTAAAACTAAAAAAGGAAAAAGACTATATATATTCATATTTATTTATTCGTGGTTAGCTTGGTCTTCCACATTCTAGCGTTTCACTGCTGCCGCTGGAGTCAGCATATGAGTATATGACCGCAGCTGATCTGATGATAACGAGTACTTTTGCGCACTGAGGTTGCAACGCAACAAATACTCATCACTGCTATCTCAAAGGGAAAAGGATTCTTGCTATATCAAAGGGTTCCAGGATGGCTGGCACATACGCGGGTTAGGTCCTCTGGCATGGCATCTTCCACTTTCTTCTATGCTGGTATACCAAGGCATCCATTCAGGTGTCTTCATATCAAAGGGTCCATGGTATCTAAGGCTGTGGAACACGGCACCTCATTAGTTTGATTTGAGCGATTAAAAAAAATTACATTCTTATGGCGGCCTAACTATTTTTAGTATAAAATAGATTATGTGAGAAGCAACACCAAGTATGACTTTTGCGTCTATCTTCATCTAGTTGTTTGCTAGAGCTTCTTGAGTGAGGTTGGTTATTTGGCGGGCAAAATCTTGGCAAAATATAGACATAAATTCAAAACAGGGTGGTATTAAATGAAAAAAAAACCCATGACCTGTAATAAAATGACAACAGTAGATTACATTGATAGTAGTTTTATTGGAAAAAGCTAATCAGAAAATAAGTTATGGCTTTGGGCAATTTTATCCAGTACTTTAGCAAACGGACATTGAAAACATTGCCCATCATGAAAAATAGCCTACAGTTGTCACTTTCAAGTTTTACCACTTTATGAAAATAGCGGAGGGTAATGTTTTTTCAGTAAATTACGTTTTTATAACTCTGTTATTTTATTTTACGTGTACAAAATGTTCGGAACCAATAACTTTAGGTACTCTCAATTGTCAGTTTCGTTGTCTGCTGCTTCGTTAGTGGGCTGATATATATATCAATATAATATTATCTTGATTCCCATTCAAAAAATGGTTTTATTATTATTGCATTAAAACAAATAATACATTTTGGACTGTTTTACTTCACTAGTATATTAATACTTTGAACAAAAGTTAAACGTCTTTAGTTAAGATATCTACTTAAAAGTGACAACCCTAGCATTTGCGAATTGCGTTAGTGGACCTTGTATGAAAAAGAGCGAAAACGGGTAGGTAACATTGCCCAACCAATTTACTCAAAATTGTTTATACTTATCCCTGAGTTATAAACATGAAATGGTAGAATTGCCCAAAAACCTTCTGTGATCGTAGTATTATTGTCATACGAGCTATTTTTAAGCACTAAATTGAGGTGGGCAATGTTGGTCAAGAACGAGATTACTTTGCTCGCCTTCTATAGGTGCATTCAGACCAAAAGAACATTCGCTATTCTAACCTCCCACTCTACGAAATTCGATCGTTACACAAAACGTGATTGGTTGATTTCGTAGAGCGGGGGATAGAACAGCGAATGCTCTTTTGGTTTGCACGCACCTTAACACGATGAACGCCACGCCAAAAATGTAGTCTTTCCATTGGAGCCACAGGGGTCACCGGTGAGCCTAACCATGTTGAACCATTGGGGCCACGGGGGTCACCGGTGAGCCGTCGCGAGCCTTCATTTCAAACCTGTTTTACAGGCCACCGTTCACTTATTCCATCCGAAAACGTATGCAGGGTGAGCCGTGTGGCCCTAGAGAAGATACAAATTGCCTTGGTTCTTTTGTACTGTAAAGGACTTATGATTTTTTCGTCATTTTGTGAACTTAGTTAAGGTTGGCTTACTCGTCATAGGTAAAATATAGTTGAAGACTTGCAAATAAAGATTTTAAATATAGAGTTTGGTAAAAAAATAAAGTAAATTAGTTTTTAATGCTTATAATTATTTTTTATTTACCTAATTTTAAGCATATAATACAACTTTTAGTTAAGTTTAAAAATAGGTAACGTCGTCGACTTACTCGCTATCAAGATGACACTAAAGTTTAAAAAAGCTTGTATTCTTGAGCTTTTCATAAAACAATTTATCACAATTGGCATAGTAAACTTAAAGGTACCTATTCATTATAATTATAATTCTTATCAAAAATAACATAAGTACAAAATCATAATTAGTGAGTTCTGTCATGGTTTTGCTCCGGAATTGTTTAGAAGGAAGCTACTTTTTATATCGAGGGGGGGGCATTATTTCCAGATCGACGGAGTTGCTATGGGTAGCCCTGTGGCACTGGTTTTAGTAAATATCTAGATGGAGCATTTTGAGGCCAGCATAGATCTGCAACCATGGGCAGTGAAATTATGGAAGCGGTATGTCGATGATGTCTTCTGCGTTATGAGAGGTGGCAAGCATGAAGTTGAGCAATTACTCTAGTATCTCAATTCCATTCATACTAAAGTCAAATTCACATATGAATTGGAATCGGAGCATAGTTTGCCTTTTCTGGACGTGAAGGTGATGATAGGTCGAGATGATGGTTCTTTGGTGCACACTGTTTATAAGAAGGAAGCCCACACACACAGACAGGTATTTGAACGCTCTGTCTCACCACCACCCCGGCAGCTTCAGTCTGTGGTTAATTCTCTAAAGAACAGAGCACATGACCTTTGTGACCCTGAATCTCTGGAAATTGAGTTATCGCACGTTCATGAGGTTCTGAAGAGAAATGGCTACATAATGAACAGACGGCAACCCAGACAAATACCGAGGAAGAAACATTCAGATGTTGCGAGGCGACCAGCATTTTTGCCTTATGTCAGGGCTGTAACGGACAAAGTAGGTACGCTTTTGAATAAGTATTCCATACCAACCGTTTATATGCCGTTATCAAAGGTGGCATCTAAGGTATCTAAGGTCGCCTAAGGATGTTTTACCTTATCACACACCGGGCGTTTATATAAGATCGATTGTAGCTGTGGTAGTTCCTATATTGGGGAAACTAAACGCACCATAGCGGAAAGGGTCAAGGAACATATCACGGCTGTTAAAAAGCGTCAAACGAATAGGTGTGCTGTGGCCGAGCATTTGTTGGAGTCTGGATAAAAAAATCTTTACTTTTTTATAAAATACTTTTTAAATACTAAGTTTTAAAACTTCGCGATCATTTAGCTCGTAGTTGGCAAACAAGTACGTAAATTCAAGTGTTATTAAAAGGACTACTTCAGTTGGCAAAAAAATACACGTGTTATTGGCTAGGGGGGGGGGTCCTGAAAATATCACCAAATATCACCATGGGGGCTGGGGGGGTTTAAAACATACCAAAATCGTATGACGTGATTAATGGACAAGCCCTACCTAATATGAATACCTACAACTAATTGCAAATGGTCACTGATCTAAGCAATAGGCGGACAGACAGACGGACTACCGCACGAAACGATAGATGAAGAGTGATAGAGCGCTGACACACTCTAGCACCATGCTTAGAGGAGTATGCTGACGGATAGACAGACGGACTAACGGACAGACAGACGGACAGACGGACATGGCGAAACTATAAGGGTTTTTTATTTTTTTATTTGAACTACGCCCGAACATAACAATTTTTTTTTTAACGAAAAAAGTGTTAACGCTTTCACAGCCAGTAACAAAAAAGCTCGTTTAAATTTGAATTCTAAAATGTTATTAACAGAGTTCTTAATCACAATTGCGGAAATAACGCATAATTTATTTTTATTTTTTGTTACTGGACATTGTTTGTTAAGAATTATTTCTATTTCTAGACGGATCCAAGAATAGATGGATGGAAAGAAGGACTAACCAACAGATAGATAGACAGTCAGACGGACGGACGAACAGACAGACAGACTGACATGACGAAATTGTAAGGGTTCCTAATTTACTACGGAACCATAAAAAGTACTTACACCCAGAATAATTGAAAAGGCAATTATTTCAAGTAATATCCGGTCGAAATATGTTTCTTTGCAGAAATAAACGGGCAGACAGACGGACGGACAGACATACAGACCGACAGACAAACACACAGACAGACAACGGATGGACAGATGAACAGACAGACAGACATACAGACACATAGACGCACAGACAGACACTCAGATAGATAGACAGAAAGATCGACAGATGAACAGACAGACAGACAGACAGGCAGACAGACAGACAGACAGACAGAAAGATCGACAGATGAACAGACAGACGGCAGACCGTCAGACAGACAGACAAACAGACAGACAGACGGAGATGGCGAAAATGTAAGGGTTCCTAATTTACTACAGAACCGTAAAAAGTAATTACAGCCAGAATAATTGAAAAGGCAACCATTTTAAATAATATCCGGTCGAAATATGTTTCTTTGCAGAAATAAACGGTTGGAAAGACGGACGGACAGACATACAGACCGACAGACAAACAGACATACAAACACACAGACAGACAGACAGACAGATAGACAAACAGACGGATGGACAGATGAACAGACAGACAGACATACAGACAGACAGATAGACAGACACACAGACAGATAGACAGAAAGATCGACGGATGAACAGACAAACAGACAGACAGACGGAAAGATCGACAGATGAATAGACAGACAGACGGACAGACCGTCAGACAGACAGGTAGACAGACGGGCGGAAAGATCGACAGATGAACAGACAGACAGACGGACAGACAAACAGACAGACAGACAGACAGAGGGATGAACAGATGAACAGACAGACATACATACAGACAGACAGACATTTCAAGTAATATCCGGTCGAAATATGTTTCTTTGCAGAAATAAACGAGCAGACAGACGGACGCACAGACAGACAGACCGACAGACAAACAGACAGACAACGGATGGACAGAACGGAAAGATCGACAGATGAACAGACAGACAGACATACAGACAGACAGACGAACATGGCGAAAATGTAAGGGTACCTAATTTACTACAGAACCCTAAAAATATCTTACAGCCAGAATAATTGAAAAGGCAACCATTTCAAGTAATAACCGGTCGATATATGTTTCTTTGCGGAAACAAGCGGACGGACAGACGGACAGACACACAGACAGAGAGACAAACAGACAGACAGAAAGATCGGCAGATGAACAGACAGACAGACGGACAGACCGCCAGACAGATAGACTTACAAACAGACATACAGACAGACATACAGACAGACAGACAGACAGAGGGATGGATGCAAAATGCAAGGGTTCCTAATTTACTACAGAATCCTAAAAAGTACTTACACCCAGAATAATTGAGAAAGCAATAATTTGGAGGAAACAAACGGACGGACAGACAGACATACAGACAGACAGACAAACAGACTGACAGACAGACAAACATACAGACAGACATACAGACAGACAGGTGGATGCACATGGCGAATCTGTGACGGTTTCTAATTTACTACAGAACCCTAAGAAATACACCCAGAATAATTGTAAAAGCAATAATTTCGAATACTATCTGGTCGAAACACGTTTCTTTGTGGAAACAAATGACCGTATAGACGGACGGACAAACAATCAGACAGACAGAGAAACAAACAGACATACAGACAGACGGATGGACAGATAAACAGAAAATATACTTTCATTCGCCAAAGAAATGTTCGTTTAAATTTGAACTTTACTACGATGTTAATAGAGTTCAAGATCACAACTGCGGAAGTAACGAGCTAAGCCGAGTTTAGACCTGGGTCGCGTTTTATAAAGTTTCATTTTACAATTTCGCTGTTTGCCTCTCTAACGCACGCACATAATATATTGGCTAGAAAGAGAGACAAACGGCAAATTGTAAATTGTAACTTTATAAAACGCGACCCTGCAAGTTTTGAAAAAAAGAGTTGTAGATATTTGCCACTAATTCCTACCAATATTTGCCGTGTGGTGATGGCAGTAAGAATATATTTTGTCACCACCCCAACTCCTCCTGTGGGTGTCGTAAGAGTCGACTAAGGGATTGAAGTGTCACTGACTATTATTTGATAAAAGATTGATGATGGGCAGCAGAGTCATCATAGTGGACATACTACTGCGATCGCCAATCCGCTTGCCCAGCGTGGCGATTATGGGTATTTGCCTCCTAATGCGCCTATACGCATAGTAAATAGGAGAGGCCTACGTCCAGCAGTGGACTATCATAGGCTGATGATGATGATGATTTGCGTCTAAAAACTTGCGGCAATAACTTGCAAGTGTAAACTCAGCTTTGTGTCTTTTCAAAAGGGCTTATTTCTACTCTGGCAATAAGGATTATTTTTTCTATATTTCCATAAGAGAAATTATCTCTATTGACAAAGTGGAAATAAGCCCTTTTGAGAAGACATTCCACAGTTACGATATAATGAATTCATAACAAAACAACATACGTAATTATGGGACAAAGTCATTTTGCGTCCGGCGGAATGTAGCCAGCAACGCATATTGCTAGTTGTGCTAAGCTCACCTGACGCCAATAGAACGCGACTCCAAGCATCGGGGTTCAATTAAGGGAAATAATAGGAACTGCAACTGTCTTCTTGAGCAATTCACGTATCGTACCTATCACTATGTTGACTATTCAAGACGAGTGGTATGCACCCATAACTGCGTAGGTATTAGGAGTATGAATGCAATAAGTGCAGGTTATAGTAAGTATATATATTTATTTACCAAGGAGCCGAGCCGATATTACAAGACAGGTGCCGGTAGTAGACCAACATCGGGCGTCTTACTCCTCCGTCTTACCTCCTTCTCATTAAACTCTAAAATTAACATAGAAAGAAATATCTACTAATCAGAAAGTTCACAAACTTACCATTATAAACATAATTATTTATGTATATCATTAGACGTCAGCTTAACTTAATACTCAAAACTTAATTTTAATGATAATTAAATATAAACATTATGTCGGAAAAAACATTGACATCTCAGTCAACAACTCGTTGTCAGGTAACCAATTTCCAGGCAAGTTCCCGTCGACGGCGCTAGGAGGCGCCAGACTTGCTAGCACATATTGCATCCTTTCACTTAATTCAATTTAAACCTTTTTCATCATGCGGCTAATACCACACGTCAAACCTAAATGGCTAGTCAAATGAAATAAAAATACGAACTATATTCGCGTGGAAAAGAGAGAGCGAGTGGCGGCATGTTTACGTCATCGCGAACAGTTTAATAATGGTTCACGGAACTTTATTTTTCGTTCATCTCTAGTAACGGTAACCAGAAAAGTTTTGTTCTTTCATATAAATCATATAATGTTCTTGTCAAAACCGTTATGTCAAAGAACGGAATTTTTCCGTTCATCTTGAATATTGTGAACCAGAAATATTGTGTTCATCTACAAAACCTTTATCGTAGTTAACCGTTACTAATACGAACGGAATTAATAACGGTTAAAGAACAATATCAAATGGTTAATCGAGAACGGTTCCGATCCCTGAGTCACACTACTTAATACTATATAAATTATAAATATTAGATGTCATATACCAAAGACAAAACGACCAAGATCACCTATGTCCGAGGTGGGGATCGAACCCACGTACTCAGCTTTCGCGGCTGATGCCTGTACCCCTCGGCCACTCGGTCTTAGCAACCACCGGTCAAATTTATCGAGTATATGCAATCCCTTACAAGGCTAGGCGCCTTTGACCATTCTCTAAGGGCAAGCACTAACTACATGCCTGTACTTCCTATTTAGAATACTTTACAGTTTTCTAGAATAGCTAGAGAGATGGTGCTGCCATCTATTGAACATATTGTGAAAACACAAATCAAATCATTTATTAACTAAATATTTTGATTTGTATTTTTAATTTTTCTCCAGTAGTCACACTACTTAATACTATATAAATTATAAATATTAGATGTCATATACCAAAGAAAAACGACCAAGATCACCTATGTCCGAGGTGGGGATCGAACCCACGTACTCAGCTTTCGCGGCTGATGCCTGTACCCCTCGGCCACTCGGTCTTAGCAACCACCGGTCAAATTTCTCGAGTATATGCAATCCCTTACAAGGCTAGGCGCCTTTGACCATTCTCTAAGGGCAAGCACTAACTACATGCCTGCACCTCCTATTTAGAATACTTTATAGTTTTCTAGAATAGCTAGAGAGATGGTGCTGCCATCTATTGAACATATTGTGAAAACACAAATCAAATTATTTATTTACTAAATATTTTGATTTGTATTTTTAATTTTTCTCCAGTAGTCACACTACTTAATACTATATAAATTATAAATATTAGATGTCATATACCAAAGAAAAACGACCAAGATCACCTATGTCCGAGGTGGGGATCGAACCCACGTACTCAGCTTTCGCGGCTGATGCCTGTACCCCTCGGCCACTCGGTCTTAGCAACCACCGGTCAAATTTCTCGAGTATATGCAATCCCTTACAAGGCTAGCCGCCTTTGACCAGTCTCTAAGGGCAAGCACTAACTACATGCCTGCACCTCCTATTTAGAATACTTTACAGTTTTCTAGAATAGCTAGAGAGATGGTAGGTAGCTTAATTTTGCATAAAACCAGCATGACTGAGGCGACCCTGACCATGACAATAAAAATACAAAAAAAGTTGGTTCACCTAATTATTAATTATCAATAAAATTTTAGCAACGTTTTTGTTGTGTGCAAGTTACATGTTTAATTTGTATTTGCAAACGTTAAATAAGGAGTAAAAATGCTCATAAATATGTCCCAATGCACTTTAAATCTGTGTAATAATAACCTCGTAACATATTTATAAGAGAATTCTTTCAATACATGCTCTTGCACTGTACTGTGTCAAACTACATCCAGATTAGTGTAGAGAAAAACTCATAAAGTTTTCGCTTGGAGCCTAACTCTGAAACCGTCGACCGCTTTCATCATGATTTCGAACTTGACCGGCAGAGGGCGTTGTAGGTCGCTCGCGTCGGCCGGCGGCAGTATACGGTAGCGACGCAGGAGGTTGGCACTGTTTTTGAAGAGAGCTAACCAAACTACTGTACTAAAAAGGGGCCGAGAATCTATTTTGGGGGGAATTACTCTTGCACTAATAATGTGCTCATAGTTAGGCAAATCAACTTTTTTAGTTTGTTATTGCCAAAATTATGCTATTTAAATTATGCACATGCATGTAGTTTATGTTAGTAGGTGCCTCATTAAGGAAAGGGCTTATTAACACCAGATAAAGCATTCAAGCATATTTGCATAGTTCAAGTAGCTTTATTTTTCATAAAACCAGCGTGACTGAGGCGAACCTGACCATGACAATAAAAAAACAAAAGAAGTTGGTTCACCCAATTATTAATAAAATTTTAGTAATGTTTTTGTTGTGTGCAAGTTACATGTTTAATTTGTATTTGCAAACGTTAAATAAGGAGTAAAAATGCTCATAAATATATCCCAGTGCACTTTAAATCTGTGTAATAATAACCTCGTAACATATTTATAAGAGAATTCTTTCCATACATATTTTTGCACTGTACTATGTCAAACTACGTCCAGAAGTGTAGAGAAAAACTTATAAAGTCTTCGCTTGGAGCCTAACTCTGAAACCGTCGACCGCTTTCATCATGATGTCGAACTTGACCGGGAGAGGGCGTTGTAGGTCGCTCGCGTCGGCCGGCGGCAGTATACGGTAGCGACGCAGGAGGTTGGCTAGAACTGTTTTTGAAGAGAGCATGGCGTATGTTGAACCTGAAGCGATAAACAAGTTGATGGCTGTAGCTAAAATCAATTATTTCATATTATGCACGATATCAGTCTCCATAGCCTAGTTGGTAGTGACCCTGCCTACGAAGCTGGAGGTTCTGGGTTCGAATCCCGGCAAGGGCATTATTTGTGTATTTATTTATCACAAATATTTGTTCCTTGGTCATCTGTCAATGCATTTAAGTATCTACCTATATGCATCTATCTATTATATTGTCGCCTGGTACCCACATCACAAGCTTTAATTGAGCTTACCGTGGGACTAGGTCGATTTGTGTAAGATGTCCCAAGATATTTATTTTATTTATTTATATAAAACACGAATAAATGATTTGTATTCATTATACACACACACACACACACTAATGTACTTGTGTCGTTATGGTGTTATTGTCCCTTGTATAAATAATCGTTTTATCTTAAATTTATTTATTTAAACTTTATTGCACTAAACAGCAGTACAAAAGGCGGACTTAATGCCAGAAGGCATTCTTTACCAGTCAACCAGTGGAACAAACTGAAAGATAAATTTGGTGCAGCGTTGTATAGCACGTTCAATGCGACAGGGGGTCTTTCGACCCCTTATAAAGTATGGTTAGTTAACTTAGTTGCCGCAGCGAAGGTGTTAAGAAAAAAAATACCTACCTACTTCGCTTTTTTTAATTCTCGCATTGGTCGAATCGAATGAACCTACTTATTCATGTTTTTTTTATTCTTAAGTATTCTGTATAGCAATCATTGCATTCCAGGGCTCCTAGATACAGGCTCAGCCTAGTTTTGGGTCCGACAGTCATCCCATTTTTGTATATAATAATAATAATTAATTAAATTCTTTATTCAGATATCTAGGATCCAGTTAGAAAAATTAACATAAGTAATTAGAATTAACATAAGTAATTAAAATAAAACATTTTCTTATTTACTTATATGAATAGATTTTCATTTTTTAAACAAGACTGTGTAGCAAAATATTTTCTTCGGTTACCGCGCGGATTACACATGAAATAAAACTATGAAAACGGATAAACTCGCTTATATTAACTAATTTTAACTTCATTCTGACGTTTCGAACACTTTACAGGGTTCGTGGTCTGCGAATTTCCTCCATTGTCAGTCACAATGGAGGAAATTTGATAGATCTACCTCTATCAAAATAAGAAAGTTAAGTACAAAACTACCCACCAAAGAAAAATATACTAAACCACAGACAATAAATTTTAAGGGTGGATTGTACATACTAAATTTGCAAATTAAGCTAGTTATTCATTACAAGTATTTTCAGAATGAAGACAAGAGACAAAATAAATAATCTACGCCGGTTCTATCCCTACGCCACTGCCTGAAAAGTATTTCCTTCCTTTGTATGATTGTATTGTTAGGAAGGTATCCAAAAATTGGGACCGGCAAGAAACTCAGCGGGACAACTCTTTTAAAAAACATTTGTAATACATCTACCCTATCTTAGTATGTACAATTGGGCAGTAGTTAATGGAATATCGAATCAAGCTACTGAAGCCTGTCATTTCATTTGAATCTTTCTGTCTAAAATTAAAGTTATTATTTTCAGTGACAGACTTCTGTCGCTTGATTCGATGTTCCATAACAATGCCCAATTGTACATCCACCCTTAAAATTTATTGTCTGTGGTTTAGTATATTTTTCTTTGGTGGGTAGTTTTGTACTTAACTTTCTTATTTTGATGGAGGTAGATCTATCAAATTTCCTCCATTGTCAGTCATCCGCAGACGACGAACCCTGCAAAGTGTTCCAAACGTCGGAATGAAGTTAAAATTAGTTAATATACGCGAGTTTATCCGTCTTCATAGTTTTATTTCAACTGTTTAGCAATTTTTTTATTCATACAAACCTATGCAGTTTCTGACGGAGTAGCTGAAAGGGATGAACTGGGCAGGGTGTCTGAGTGGTCCATCCAGGAAGCGTTCAGGGCGGAACTGCTCTGCATCAACTCCCCAGTAGGCAGGGTTGCGGTGTGTGCCCCAAATGTTGAAGAGGACAGATGTGCCGTCGACCAGTGTGGGTCCTGATGCTGTGGGTAGCAAGGCATAGATAAATTATGGTGGATTAAAAGATATATATACAGAGTTCACCAAAGAAACCTTGTTCGACTTGGTGTGGTTTCTTTGTGTTAGTTTAGTGATTTTTCATTAGTAACATTTGGCCGTGATTTATTGTTAGTAACATTTGCCTTTTCTACAACGGTACTTACGTTGCGTTAGTGATTTAATTGCATACACACACGAATATCAACACGTTTACGAATGACAGCGCACATTAAGAGTACCATGTATACTTATACCTTCATATGGGTTTATGCATTTTGTTTTGTTATAGTTTGTATTTTTATTTTATCAAAATATAATGTTATGTCATTTATTATTATGTATGTAATATTTATGATTGTAAAAATACTGTATCGACTTGTTTTGATGATGTTATACTAGATATCTTCTAGTTCATATAGCCTTCACTGAAAATCAGCATCACGTAGTGAGTTCCACTGCGGGACATGATGCTGAGTGAAGACCTTTTAGCGCAATTCATTGTTCACATACTGTAATTTTGTTTTGTGCATACGAACATAATGGACTTGTGTGTATGGTTTGCCCACTCCTTACGCCCACCATGGATGCCAATGTAATCTAGACACCAGATGTCATTATCATCAACATCTGTGTGGAGAAGGTAGTAAGAATACATTTGTCACCACCTCATATTATCTTCCTGTGGGTGTCTTAAGTGTCTAAGGGATTGAAGTGTCACTGACCATTCGTTGATAGAAGATTAATGATTGGCAGCAGCGTCATCATCGTGTACACATTACTGCGATCGCCAATCCGATTATGATTATGGCCATTTACCTCCTAATGCGTTTAAATACATAGTTAATAGGAGAGGCCTACGTCCATCAGTGGACTGAGATAAGCTGATGATGTGTTTAAAATTGCTCAACTCTAAACGTGCACATTGCGCAAATTTATTTATTTATTTAAACTTTATTGCACAATAAAAATGTACAAATGGTGGACTTAATGCCTTAAGGCATTCTCTACCAGTCAACCAACGCACACTTGGCATTTACATGCCAGAAATCCTTTCCTCAAGTTATATCTGCGGTCTTTTTGCGAACAAGTAATTTCGATAGTTAGCCGTTCTGATATTCAGACTTTATGCATTGTGGTCATTGTACTAGGAAGGCATTACGAGACAAAGGCTTTTTGCAGATCTGGTCGTTTTGCGATCAAGTCGTTATGTGGTTCTGGTGGTTTTGAGAATCCAGTCGTTTGGATACCGGTCCATGATCATCATCATCAACAGCCTATGATAGTCCACTGCTGGACGTATGCCTCTCCTATTGACTATGCATATAGACGCATTAGGAGGTAAATGCCCATAATCGCCACGCTGCGTAAGCGGATTAGCGATCGCAGTAATGTGTCCACTATGATGACGCTGCTGCCCATCATCAATCTTTTATTAAATAATGGTCTGACACTTAAATCCCTTCCTCTTACGACACCCGCAGGTGGAGACCATACCGACCCATATTATGAGGTTAATCTGAATCCTTACGCAACACCAGATCGTTATGAATCTCTCGTACGACGACTGGAACCGGTGGATAAAGGCGAAGACTCTCCTTGATGACGGCTTCTAAGTATTTCAGCCGAGGCAGGTCTGTAGCTGTGACTTCGCGATCCGAGTCCCCGAATACTTCTTCCAATCTGGAATTGTCATAAAACATGGAACATAGGAAATTGTCATACAATTATGTACTTTAGGAGGCACTGTCCTTCTTTGGAGAGGTGGGACGCCGCTTGCGGGAGAGGAGTTTGGATCCCGGCTCTGGGTCGTTCCTGGTGCAGAGGTTGGCTATCGCAATTCAGAGTGGCAATGCTTCCTGTGTGATGGGCACTTTTGCACCCGGAACTACACGGGGTGGGTTCTTTGATTAAAATGGTTAATGGATTCATATGTTTGGAATAATAAACGATTAAAAATACATGTATAATAATAACATTAAAAAAATTATGTACTAGCTTATTATTTAATTACTATACAGTGTGTGGCCTACAACCGGGGCGAAAATTTAAATGGTGCATTAATAAGCGAAGCAACAATCATTTCCACATAAGTAGTCATTAAAAAAAATATATATTTTTTGCAGTTTTTTCCTTGGAAATTTTGTTATTATGGGTTCTTTTACTTGACTTAAAAGTTA